>AFRD01000222.1:0-54327 GCA_000222875.2 Periglandula ipomoeae IasaF13
ATCGCAAGGCACGCTTTGATAATGCCTGCTAGACCAGCGGTGCTTTCAGTATGGCCGATGACGGTCTTGATGGAGCCTACCCACAGATTGTCATAGGCCGCAGACTTTGCCTCCTTAGGAGTATCCTGATTTTGGGGAAAGAAGGCGTGGTAGATGGCTTTGGACTCGACACCATCACCAGCCTTTGTGCCCGTGCCGTGAGCTTCGAAATACTGAGGGCGATCTTTAGGATCGGAGAGATTGAGGCCAGCTCTGGCATAAGTATCGTGAATCAGGCGAGTCTGGGCCTCTGGACTTGGCATTGTGATTCCTGGTGTGTGGCCGTCTTGGTTGACACCAGTCTCACGAATGATGCACTCAATATGATCGCCATCTGCGATAGCGTCGGACAAACGCTTCATGATGATTGCGGCGATACCTTCACCTCTGGCATATCCGTTCGCATTAGCATCCCACATTTGTGACTTACCTGTAGGGGAAAGCATGTTGAGATTTGATTCTGCGATATACATGTCTACAGTAATCGCTAGTACGGTTTTTCCAAACATGTCTACTCCTCAAAATGGAGGTACAGCGCAATAGGCAAGTGAGAACATACTGGGACTGAAAATCAAGTTGGCTCCAGCAGCAACAGCTACTGAAGAAGAACCAGTGCGCAAAGTCTGCACAGCCTGATGGACTGCCACCAAACTTGATGAGCAGGCTGTGTCAATTGTCATTGACGGACCTCTCCAGCCAAAGACGAATGAAACACGGTTGGATAGAATGCTGCGAGCAGTGCCCGTGGCAGCGTAGGTTGGAATGGCTTCAGGGTCGACATAGCAAATGTTGCCGTAGTCGTCACACATGACACCGACATAGACGGCGGTGTTGGAGCCGCGGAGGCCCTCGAGGACGAGGCCGGAGCCTTCAACAGCCTCATATACGGTCTCCAGGACTAGTCGTTGCTGAGGATCAATAGACTCTGCCTCGCCAGGGGGATACTGAAGAATTGCGTATTGAAGAGACAGGGATCTTCGGATAGCAAGTATGATTCTTGGACATTGCTCGCTTCATGGTAGTGGCCGTCTTTGTTGTAGAAACTTGAGCCTTGGAAGCGATCAATAGGGCGAGCCACCTCACGGGGCTGCTTGAGTAAGTCCCATAGCTTTGAAGGGGACGTAGATTCTCCCGGGAAACGACAAGCACTACCAATGATGGCAATATGCTCGTTGTGTGAAGGCATTGTTGCTGTATTCGGTTGTGGGGATTGGACAAGTTTCCCCCAACGAATTGTACAAGTGAAGAATGGGAGGGAGTAACTCTCAGGAAAGGGGATATACAAGAGTTGGACAGAGAGCTCTGAAGCACACTGTATCTCTTTGATATCACGAAGAACTTCCAAGACCTCATATATGTTCGCACTCGGATACTTGGATGGCAACCTTCATGGATTATGCCAGGATCCCGAAATAGAGCAATCCGGATGAAGCCTGCCGCTTACCTTGTCCAGTCGATTGTTCATTTCGATATTGGATGCGAGATACTGCTGACTGGTCCATTTGGACGGATTCAAAGTCTACTGATGGTATTGCATCTCGTGTGAACTAATGTTGCGGGCTTACGGTCATGGATTAGGTATAGTCGCGGGTTGGCACCACTATTGATGCAAAATTCCCAATGCTCAAGACAGAAAGCAGGAGTATTTTCCGCATGTATGTTGTCCATGTTTGCGGTGTTATCCACATGGCGAATGTCAACCTTGACGGTTGTTTGCACCCTAATTGACGGTCTCCCACACTCTTGCAGGCAAGTTTCGGGAGGAGATTGGGGCCAAGAGCGACAGCAACGTCGAGCTGATTGCCTATTCGGGCGATTGAGCTGCCGTGCTGGCTCGTCCATACCCAGGTTGGATTAGCCGAACCCCTCGACATAGGCCATCTGCCTTTCGAGAAGAAAGATAGGCGAATGCTGGAGGGGTGGGACTGGAAGGAGGTAGGGGTGTTGATGGAGCGGTGCTGACAATATGGTCAATTTTGCTTTGCAGCTCTGGCGCCACATCTGCTTTGCTACGGGAGATGGGAATTTGGGCGAAAAGCCATAGTCAAGCCGCACAATGCGAGAAAATGGCGCTTCCGACATCCTCGGATATCGGGGCGTTGAAAAATGAGAAAGAGTTTCTTGTGCTTATGACCTGGGTGGGCAATCGGAGTTGGCTGAGACACCACGCAGCGAAAACACGCAGACACCAGACTAGACGCTGCTTCGTTCGCTCATCCACTTTCTGCACCCTCACGTAGTTCCCTGGGCATAGTAAAGGGCATAATTAATAAGAGAAGGCACAGTAGGGGAGGGGAAAAGTCCCCGGCAGGTGGAGCAAGACCCTCAATTCCTTTCACGTCCCCTCAGATCCCTGGAAATCCTGGCATACTGCGTGCCGTGGAGAGAGTTCTGGTGTCTGTTTGGTGGGATATGAGCCGCGTGGTTCCGGATCTGAGGGTTGTGGTTCATGTAAGGCATGGTAGGGTAGCATTGTGGTACGAGATGAACGAAAACGTGTCGACGATCCCCACGCGAGCATGGGGACACGCGAGCAGAGGATGAGGCGTCATTGCCTGGTCGTCATGGATGAGCAGGTTGGACCCTTTTTCCCGGGGCCTGGGGACTGGAGATTGGAGATTGAGGATATGCGAGATCATGACGAGATCAGGGACCGTGCCCCCCTAATAGGGAAAGCTGTCCGTCGATGCATGGCGTAGTTGTCGAGAGATGGAGAGGAGGATGGTATCATGGTGAGGCACGATTCGGCGAATGCAAAGCGTGAGCGTGGGCATCAGCAAGAGCAGGAGCAGGAACAAGGGCAAGGGCAAGGGGTATGACGAACCCAGTCAGCAGGCTGGATGGGGGAATTCGTATATCTGATCTGACAGGCGAAACCAGACCAGACCGAGAGTGCAAAGGGGAAAGCAATAAGCAAACAGCGCGTGCCAGCGTCAAATGCCTCCACGCATCGAGCTAAGGCGAGACTGGAGGATGATGACAGTTGCTGGCAGCTGGCGGCATAGCTGCAGCACCCGGAGCTAGGCGACGCGCTAGCGCTGCAACTGGCATAAAGATGCAGGGACTTTGCGAACTTTTAGACGACGGAGGGAAGGAGCAACCATACATCCATGAACAAGCCAGGCATTGGAAGGCGTGAATGCATCGTGGGCAATGCGAATGCCAATGCCAATGGCCAAATTAGGTGATAGATAGGTGACGGGCGATGGCGATGGATATCCGGCACTGCGCGGGGGAAGGATCAAGGGAAGGAACGAAAGAAGGAGTGGGGCGGGGAAAGGCTTCTTCGAACAATGGAAATACTTCACCGTGTCAGAGTAACATGGTGAGATGACTGAAGCGAACGGAAAGGAAAAAAGCTCCGCCCCATGCAATACATCCATGCAGCCAGCCAGCTGCTTCGATCACGAAAAGACAGGCTAGTGTCACAAGCCAAATTCCCGTGTTAAAATCACAGGCCAAAATACAGAGTGCATTGCGCCAGCAAGCGCTAGGAGTAAAAGCCAAGCACAGACAGGCACAGACAGAGTGATGACAAGCTGCCAAAGGAGGTTCAGCCTGGAGGCTAGTCCACGCCAGGCAGCCGGGGGCAGGCAGAATAGCCCTGGGACGGGCTAGACGATGCGAGCCCGGCTCCTGTCTCTTCTGCTGGCTCGCTTGCGTCCGGCAGGCCAGGCCGCACGGGGCATCCACGGGGCAGTGCATTTGGGGCGGCTGCAGGGCACTTACAGGGCATTGGCAGGTGAAGTCCAGGGCCATGCAGCGGACTGGAGCTGGGGGCATTATATTCTGCCGGGCTGAGGATGCTTGAGAATCAACCGGGCAGGCGAAGCAAGCAAAGCAAGAGCAAACATTGACCAGAATGATTACAGTACCATTACCGCTCACATAACTCCAAACCTCCGGCCAAGCAAGCTAAAGCATTCACCGGCGCTGCCACTACGTCCACTTCTGACCCAGCCTACCACCTGGCGCCTCTGCCAAGTCCCAGCCTTGCACCACAACCGCCCAAGTACTCACTGGCCGCTGTCCCACTGCCGCTGGGCACTGCCAGTAGCGCCCCGGCCATGGCCCACGGGACTGCCGCTTCGGGTCACAGCGCGCGCCCTCGCAGCTCGGCACGTCTTGGTACGCTAAACTGGCTCCTCTCCCCCTACCCCCCCTGCTGGACTAGACGTTCCTAGGCGCTATCTACCCTTGGTGATGCCCTCACATCTTCTTGGCACCCGATCCAGCAGGTCCACGTCTCATCTCGTCGGGTCGGGTCACGCCAGCGTCGCTTGTTGATATCTGTCTCAGATGCCGTCAAGCACTAGTCTATCGTTGGCGTTGCATCCAGATCCTTCACCCCCCCAGACCAGACCAGACCCTGGCCCAGCACGCCCCCAGCCAGGCGGCCATTAGCCCGTAATACGGTCTGACAGTCTGCAAATTCCCCCGCGTCACCCGCTTTGCTCCTCCGTAAGCCCTGCGCTTGACGAGCCAGCCTAGTACGAAACTCTGAATGCTTTTTTGTGCCTATTTATGCACAATGGCAACGTGATGCCAGGTTTGATACGACCAGACACCCAGTAGTATACGACACATCAACTTGAAGCACCATATTCAGGCACAGACACACATAGCTAGAACCTGGGGAACAACAATCGAGCCCAGTCCCATCAAATGTAACCCTTCGCCGACAATGCGTGTTGTCACTCCCGTCAGCAATACGACCCAAACGATGCATTGAACTGCACTAGCATGACAGATTTGATATGATTGTGACTTCAGTCTGACACTTGGACGGATCCTGACGTGCGTTTTATCACCCTCAGCTCAGGTACCGCGAGTCTGGTTGCTGTTGTGCATCCACACATTACACCAGACATCTCACCGGGACCAGAAGTCTTGAGTTTCTTCGGGTCCTGGCTCTTTGTCGAATCACCGTCATCTGCAGTGCTTACTCATGCTGGTGCTTTGTTTCTGTAATCATACACAAGCTTTTTAGTATGGCCAATTCCCAGCTAGGAAATACACCTCGCAGCGTGCCAATGCATTTATTTTCGCGCTGCCAAGTATGACGGTGCCAATCTTGGCGGCAGGAAGGCCTTGAGACCGCGTCTTTCCGTGAATTGCGAATTGCGAACTGTTCCCCCCGTGTCCTGCTGCCCATAGAGGTACGTTGCAATGATGTCCAGTTTCTCAGCACTCGAGCCGTGTTTGGCAAAGATGGAGAAAGTTCAGCCAGAGATCGTAATCATGGATGCGGGCAGATACGGAGGGGACTATTCATTGTTCACTTGCTCGACATAAGCTTCGCATCACTTCACATAGTTTTTCCGTGCTGACTCAATGCGCGCCACGAAAGTAGTATTGATACAAAAAAGAACTCAAGGGCAAAAAAAACCGACGAAACAAAAGAAATGGCTGATCTGTACAGGGAAGCCTCATTTATCCATTGTCTCACTTCCCACAAGTCTCGACTACAGATTATCAGATCCATCTAATCCAATCAAGCGCCCACCATGTACACCAGCTTGAAGCCACTGACTTCCTTGCGCCTTATTGCCTCCAGCCCGTCGAGTACCCCGGTAAAGCCACCGGGTCTGACCTGGGCGGGATGGTTTCGCAAATGTCCTGCGTCAAGCTTCTTCTGCGCTAGCGCATACAGCCTCTCGCAGAACTTGAGTGCCTCTTGGTCAGGTTCACGACCATATGGAGCCATCCAGCCACTCCCGCGGCCTTTGACTGTCGAGCCCAGGATCCAGTCAGGCTTGACGACACGGCGGGTCTGCTGGGATTCGGGGTATGGATCCAGTGCCGTGTAACGCCCGCCAGCGCGTCCGATGGCTTCGTAGCAGAGCTTCATGGTGGAGGTCACCGTGATGCAGTCAATTGCATAAGCTAGTGTGTTCTTCGTGTACGTTCGAATACTTTGCGCGCAGGTGGCTGAGCGATAGTCGAATACCTTCTCAGCGCCGTAAGAGAGGACGAGATCGTCTTGTTGCGGTGAGCAGGTCGCAATGACTCGATAATTGCACCACTTCAGCAGCTGGATGGCCATAGTGCCTCTTGATGTGCTGCCACCGCTGACGAGGGCGAAAGGAGCCTTCTCCGACGGACCATCAGGATTGTGGGGAGCTGGTAGGGGGATCTTCATGGATTGGAAGAGAGCCAGTCCAGCAGAGGCCAGAGAGGTGCTGATACAGGCCGCGTTGGCAAAGCTCATGTTATCAGGCAGCTTGAGCGTCAAGCTGGCGATAGTCGAAGCGTATTGTGCGAAGCAGCCCCCACTTGGACGCTTTTCATCCATGCTGTCGGCGCTTCCTAGGACTCGATCGCCTACTTTGACGTCTTTGTTGACATTGGACCCGACGGCTACGACGGTGCCGGCAAAGTCGAACCCTAGGATAGCGTCCTTGACAGCAAAGCCCTTCATCATTTTGCTGTCGACAGGATTCAGAGCAAGTGCTTCCGTCTTGACCAGGACAGAGTCGGGCTCGAGCTCGATGACGGGCACATCGTCAGCGATACGAAGGTTGCCCTCGGCATCTGCAGCCACGATGGCCGTCTGTGTCTTGGGAATGGTGGTTCTGTATAGTGATGAGGCCGTCATGATGACTGCATGGGTATGTCGAAGCTGAACTCTGGTGCGGTGACGGTCCTGGTAAGGTGGCTTGGCTTTGACGAGGCTCCAAACTGATCACCCACAGCCGGCCACGGCTCCTCAGTATCTATATATTTCTTGTGGTGGAGTGAAAGCCCGGGTGTACTCTCCCATTTCATGTAGGGAAACAGGTTGCGGCTTCATCTTCCAGTTCTGTTCTGCGGAAAGAGATAAGTCAGAATATAGTCAGCCATGAGAAGACCGAGAAACACTGGCTCCGGACACTTTGTACAAGTTCTGTCGAAATCGTCTGTCTAGCAAAAAGGAAGCCCAAAAGGGAATGAAGTTGTCGTATCCCAATACACTACCCATTGAGGCAATTAGATGCTCGCGGATGCCCTTGTTAACTTAATAGCCCAGATTACGACAACAAATCCCATCGGCAAACTTTGTGAAGTCGATTACTATTTTCGTTTTAGTCCAAGCACGGGCCGTGCAAGAGGATGGCCCAGTGGTAGCTTTGCGTTCGGCTTGCGTTTTGGGAATCGGGACCCCGTCTTACGGCCATGCACACAGCACGTTATTGCTTGTATTGACGCCAATCAACCAGGGACAGGAGGACCGATTCCATGTGGCTGGCCAGCTGGCTGCCAGAATCCATGCATATCCATCTCTGTTGTCGGATAAGCAAGAGATGGAGGAGACCTGGAAGCTGTGGCATTCGTTTAGAAAAGCAGATGGGAGTGATCCGACGAGAAATTAGGCTGTATCTGGTCCCAGAAGATGCCGGTTGGCTGCGATGAGGTGAGGTGGGCTCCAACAGCCTGTCTGACGCTGGGAGTCGGCCGAGTGCCAGAAGCTTGTCTCTGGTTGGATTGGCCACAGCTGGGTGAACTTGGCATGCTGACAGAAGCTCGCCAAGAAGGTTGGCAAGATTGGGGGTCTCTTGGCGAGAGGCTTGACTTCACTAGAGCACCACCACCCGCCTCGAAGCCAAGATCTGACATGGTGCCGCTGCCCCTCAGGTCGCACGAATCCAACGGTCCGACTTAGCCGAGCAGTGCACCCCTAGGGGTCCAGGTGGCCATCATGGCTATCGTGTATTGTCCAGTATTTGTCGTGCTGCTTTCCATAATAAGGCGTCCGCTGCCGTTCAATTCCACTCTTGTTGACATGGCGGTGTTTGGTCTCCATGCTGGAAGCTCGAGCTTGTTTGACGAAACAAGATTTTTCTGAGTGCATGTGCCTTGTGCGGTCTGCTATCAATCATGGTCTACTGCGAACGGCCGTCCGCCAGCTGCAACAACTGCCGGCTCAAAAAGCGGCGGGTAAGGAACATACATTTTTCCGCTGCGCTGACCAGACATGTGCTTGTCTCATCTCCGTTCTTTCCATCCTTTGGCCTGTTACATGTGATCCTTAATCTTTTGATCGTCATTTTTCTGACATTTTCTTTGCACTCTAGTGCGATAAAGCCATCCCAGGTTGCCGCCAATGCCAGCGTACTGGACAAGAATGCCCGGGGTATAGAGACCTCTCGAGCCTCACGTTCCGCGATGAGAGCAGCCGAGTTATAGACAAGGCTCGATCAAGGGATGCCAAACGCGCAGCAGCACGTCCAGTCCAACGCCCGTCCTCGCAAAACTCGACTCGTCAGACATTGACAGAGGCGCCAGCTCAAGAGACCGAAAGCACTCCCGAACTGGCCATCAATAATGAAGATACCATGTTTAATATGGACGAGCTCCACCTCGCTTGTTTGGGATTCCAAGGTGCATTCAGCATGAATGGCAGCCTGCCGCCAATGCCAGCTGATGGCTCTATTTCCGTGCCAATTCCGTCTTGCGATATAGCTCTTGATATAACCAGCACGAGTCCCCGCAACAGCCTCAATGCAGCTCAGCCGTACAGGCAGGTCAAACAGGACGATGATGTGAAGGAGGGCGGGACCGAAGACGGGAGTGAAAGAGGCGACAATCACGAGGATGATCAATTCCCCCTAGCTCGCCCATTTTCCCTTCCCCTTGACATGATCGGCTTGAATTTCTTTCTCAGCAATTATGTCGTCCGCCAAACGGCACCCGCATCTGGCTTTTTGGATTACGTCTTCCCAATACTGGCTCGTGAAGACGGCCATGACCTTCTGGAAGGCGCAATCCTTGCTTTGGGGTTTTCCGGCCTTGCACATACCATGCGCCAGGGTGATTTGATGAGCCGTTCGATGATGATGTACAACCGGATGATGAAGCAGATCAACATTGCACTAGCGGACCCAGTGTCCGCTAGGCGGAACGGCACGATAGTTACAGTTCTCGTGTTGGCGCTGTATGATTTCAGCAGAGCCTCATTGCGAGACTGGACGCATCACATCCAAGGTGCTGCCACTCTGCTGGCGCTTTGAGGCAAGAGTCAGTTCAGCTCAGAGATAGGCGCGCAAATATTCGAAGACGTTTTTTTCTTTTATCCTCACCAACTGCCTTCTCACCGGGTCTGCAGTCCCGCCAGGCCTGCTACGTATGGAAGCGCTCAAGACGGCCAGGGCATCAGATGTGCAGTGGGTCGTTAACAGCTCCATGATTGAGCTAGTTGACCTCTACCAGCAGCTTGCTCCCAATGGTTATAATCTGCTAGCCAAGGGTACGATGCCTGGTGGAAGCGACTCAGCAGCGCCTCGTCTGGCTGATCTGCCGGTGGAGGGAGCCGAGAGCTTCTTGTCGCAAGCCCTCGAGATCGATCATCGATTGGAATGTTGCTTCGCGGAATGCGGCCCCGAATGGCAGTACAGCGTCATCCCGAGCTCACCACAGGACTCGATGATTGTGCTGGGCGACAGCTATCATGTGTATCCCGATATTTGTATAGCCAGCGTCTGGAACAATATGCGTGTCGCACGGATACTTGCCAACCATGCCATTGCCAACCTGCTGCTTCGAGGCGCCAGCGTGGACAGCAACTGGTTTTTCTCCAACCAGTACGTCGATCGACTTCAGCGGGTTACACAGGTTATTGGACAGGTGCGCAATGACATCATTGCGTCAATACCCCAACATCTGGGCCACGTAACTGGTGTCAATCAGCAGGCACAAATTTCCACCAAATCAACGACACCGATTGGGTCCGACTCTGGAATTGACATCAACGACGCATCTTCTACGTCTTCATCTGTTTCGCACACCTCTCCCTTCCGTTTCGATCAAATAACGTACAATGGCTCTGCCATCAGCGGATATTTGGCCTCCTGGGTTCTTCTCATGATTGGCTGCATGCACAGCCTAGGTGATGACAAGCGGGCGTGGACTGTGGCCCAGCTGCGGCGTGTCAGCTCTCTGGCAGGGCTCGCGCAGGCCGATGATTTTGCTCACTGCATTGAGACGGACAAGCTTCGTCCTCCTCTCAGCTAATTACTGAGTGCTATGGATGATATTTAAATTGTATATAGTTTTGTTTCTGATGTCCATTACACTGGATCCGGTCAGATAAACTGCTTGGCGACTTGTTCGCAAGGATATACGATAGAGGTAGATGGCTTTTGGCAGCTCTTGGAGCCGGCGCAACGTGGTTCAGTTACGATAGAATACCCGCTTAAGTCCAATACAATGTTTGAATTTATCCGTTTTTCCTCAGCAAGAAACTTAACACTTCGTACGCAAAATCGCAGCAAGGTTTCGCCCCGAGACCCTATCTGGATTGCAAACTGAGCACAACTCCATGCGCCAACTATCCGTACGGCTGGACAAGCCATTACTTTGCAATCGCTGAACAAAAATCGAGTCCAATAGATTTTATCACAACCTCTTACAGAGTAATTATTCAATCTTGATCAACCATAGCGTTACCAGGTAGTTCTACTTAATCAGACAAGTTCCGAGCAGATGCACGCAAAAAAGTTCGCTACCATCTAGGGTAGCATCTGACATTTTCTCTCCCCCCGTCGCCCAACGCAAGGGCGCATAATCAATCATAGCATCAGGGGACTAACAGTTATCAATCACCGGAGCTCCTGCTCCAGATTCGCAAATAATCTCCCTGAGCGCGGATGATACTGCAAAGATTCCCACGCTCCCGTAAGCTCGGAATAATCAATCTACGCGAACGGGTAAGCAAATGCGCCGCAATCCACTCCTTGGCGCGCATCGCACGGAAAGTCGGCACGGAAACAAGGATCTGTAGGTCGCCTACACTAGCCTGTGGGCAATCGGCGGCTCCAGCAGAAAACATGGGTACGGGGTAAATTATCAGATGGTGTGCGGGAAGATCTGCTTGTTATCAGCTGGGATGCGAATTACTTGATTTGGATCTGGTGCATGGATGGAGAGTGTGTGCAGTACAGAGTTGATGTGTGCAGAGAACTACATGGGGCGATTGGCCGGTACAACGGGAGGATGATTGAGGATGAGGCGACGATGGAGTTGTATTAATAGTTTTTTTGTTCTGGGTGGTTTTTTTGAGTTGGTGGATAGTGTGGTGGTAACGTGATGAACGAGAGCGAGAGCGAGCAGAGCCGGCAGTGGCGGTGGCCGCGGCAGGCGGAATGGGTCATTTGCCAATTGGGTTGATACCAGCTTGAGAGGAAATGGGTACATGTGCGGCCTCGATTGCCCGATTCGGCATGCAGCCTGCTGAACGACTGGCTGAGGCAGGGCTGCCGGGCGGGGCCTCGTTCACAGCCTGCGCTCACCCGATTAGGCCAATAGCGTGTCATTTATTCACTGAGTCTCAGTCTCTGAAGCAGACAAGACATGATGGGAGTATCATAGGACTGGACAAGACGGCAAATGACTTGCCTTTTGCAAGCGCTGTCCTGCCGCGTGGGCATCATGAAGTAAAGGAGGCGCGCGTCACAGATATACTTGTCTGGTGGCTGTGCACCCGCTCGGCAGCTACCAGCCGATGTTGCTATGTGCCGTGTCTGTACCTGTTCTTTTATAACCATCCTTGGCCTCCATTGCTTGGCTTGACTTGGCATTCTATTTTCCGTGCAAGTCGAGATTAATCGAAACTGCGCTCTAAGCAAAGAGTCAATTGATTGCGAAGAGGTTCATCCCATCACTGTTGCAGTACTATTCACTCCGCTCACTAAGTACGATTTGACGAGCCCCTTAAACACAGACACACAACGACACCATGGCCATCGGATACCGCGATGGCATCGCCATCCTCCAGCTCATCACCTTTGTACCATGTCTCGTCCTCTCAGTATGGCTGTGAGTGAAACAGGGTCTCAAGACAGTAGCATTGTGCTGGAGATTCCTCATTCTCGCAGCACTGCGCATCTCCGGTGCAGTCTGCCAGCTCATCATGATCACACACCCCACCGAGGAAGTTATCGTCACAAAACTCACCTGCGATCTGCTTGGCATTGCACCCCTCACGCTAGCATGCGTCGGGCTGATGCAGAGAGTGTAAGTCAAGCTTTTTTTTTTCTTCGTACCAAAATCTTGGCAATGCTGAATTAAACTCTGCTTGTACTAACTAATATGACCGCAGGAACGAATCGGTTAAGAAAATTCCCCGACACGTCTTCATCTTCATCAGCGTCGTCAGTCTCGCCGGTCTGGGCGTCGGTACCGCCGGAGCAATCAAGTCCGTCGAAGCGACGGGGCTGAACGTCTCGTCTATGCTCCAGGCTGCTTTGACGCTGTTCATCGCGTGTCTTGGCATCGTGCTCGTGATGCTGGTGTACCTCACGCGGTTCATGAAGCAGTTGTCGAGGAGCGAGCAGCTTGTTCTGTACGCCGTGTATGCTTGCAGTCCGTTTTTGGTTGTACGCATGGTGTATGCGAGCATGGGGGACTTTGGGTCGGACCCGCGCTTCAGTTTGTTTGATGGGAATGATACCATTTACTTGTGCATGTTTGTGCTCATGGAGATTATTTTGATGGCGATTTGTATTACTGTTGGGTTTTACTGCACGCCTCCCTCTTTGGAGAAGCCAGGTATGTCGTCTTAAGTTTGAGTCTTTGCAGTCATGATGCTAATTGTCACTTTATAGATAACGCGGGTACAAGCACGCCTACGAGTTCGGACGGCGAGACGAAGCAAGAATCCGTGTAATTTGGGGATGCAGGAGCAGGCTGGATGCGGCGTGGATGAACAACGAGCAAGAATGAGGAGAGCTGTTTCTACAGACTTGAGACAGTTTACCTACTTTGTTACACTAGAATATAGGCAGAGGCATGGGATTTGGCTTCGCAGCAAACTAGCCGCAAGTCGGAGACTCAGTATGATACCATTTTTCTTTAGCGATTCATGACCTTGGAAAGTATACGCTGTGGCCTTTCAATGTGAGACTGCATTTTCAAATATTTTCAAATAATCACATTCGACATTAGGACAAAAAATAAATAGAAACAATTAATTGACAACGAGGCTGTCCAGGGTCCTCATGTGCTTCCGCCCTTGCCAATATGTGGACGTGGCTGAGCGGCCCCCATCGGCAACCCCATGCAGGGTCCCGCGCGAGCGATGAACGAGAACGAGAACGACGACATCAGATGAGCAGGGGAGTTTATTTCCCGATCCGGTGACCATGACGCCACGAGCAACTTCACACAAACGACACAACCAAGGGACTCGTCATGGTTGCGTACGTTCCACGGGTATGCGGCACTGTATTGAATTTAGGACACAGTGTTTGAGTGTAAGATGCACCGTGGATGAAACTGGCCGCGTGTCTAATACCAGGACGCAATGAAACCATTCACAAATGTCCAAGTAAGATCGCCAAAGTCAGAACATGACAAGAAATAACATAAGTTGAACCGCAAATAAACAAGATCAAGACCGCAGCTTATATACAATACAACATTACTTCACTCATGTGTTCATGCCCATCCTCATAGACCCCGTGACGGCTCAAACACTCCCTCCGGATCACCCAGTACCTTCACAAGCGCCGGATCAAACGTAGAGATGAGTCCCTGAATCCACTCGGGCGTCAAAAACTCATATCCCGGCCACAACTGACTATATGAGCACCGAATATGCAGCTTGTCATGCACGCGGTCCTGGCCGGGCCACAGCTCAACTAGGATCGGCGTGTCCACACTCGTCTCCTTCCAGGGCGTCACGAGATCATGCTGCCTGCTGAAGGCCGGGAAGCCGATTCGCTCCGTCGCGTCCTCGGATATCGGAAACGCCTGCAGGATGATGGAGCTGTCGAAGCGGCGGGTGGACTTGGCGAATTGCACGCTAGTGCAGGGCATTTCGGTGAAGCCCAGCATGCCGGTGTACTGGTCGAAGAACTCGGTGCAGATCTGGCGGTGCGTCATTGGCTTGTCGTCCGAGAAGACGATGCGGGTGGGGAGACCGTCTAGCATGAGGGCGAAGGCGTCCAGGGAGTCGGCGGTTTGACGGCCGTGGAAGACGCTCGCGAATGTGATGTCGTATCGATTGTTAGACGAAGTGGTGTTGACCATTGTTTGGGCGAGTGTCATTGCCCATGCGGTTTGGATGACGGACATTGGTGTGAAGAGGTTTTGGGATTTAGTTTGTGCGAAGAGCTCGCCTGAGCTGAAGGAGGAGATTAGACTCTCGCTCGCGAGGCCGACGCCTGTGTTGACTGATTCGAAGGTTGAGGATGATGGGGGCAGTGCCCTGTTGCCGATCTTGTAGGGAGGAACGCCGGCGAGGCGGTTCATCCAGAATAGACCTGTTGCGAGCCAGTCGGACTGGAAATGATGTTCTACGGGGACATGCACACCGGGCTTGTTTGCACCGGGGAGTGGTGCCAGTCCGTTGTATGCTTGGACGATGTCTCGAGATAGACTCTGGAGGCTCATCCCGTCGTAGATGGCGTGGTACATGGAGAATATGATAACGCAGTGCTTCTTGTCGGCCGAGCGGACGAATGTTGTAACTGAGCCTAGTCTGTGCAAACCGAAGATTTCCTCTGCTGACCTTTGGGCATTGTCCAGGGTTTGTCGCCAAAGGCTATTGGGAGACTCGTCGTAGGTAGGACATTCTATCCTCACGACGGGTAGTGCAGCTTTCGGACAGTCTGGCGACAACACACATTGTGCAAAAGCAGCTAGCGGGTGATCAACCTGGATCCATAGTGTACGGAAGGCATCTCGACCATTCATGGCTTGGATGATGGCCTTCTCAAGACGATCGGCGTCGAGGTTGTCGGGAAATTTGTAGGGGTAGTGCTCAACCCACGCTTTGCTGACGCCCAGCTCTTGTGACTCCTCGAGACTGACCAACATTCTAGTTTGGATGCCTGTCGTGGGGAGCACCTCTGCGATTTGCTCACTGGGAATGCCGAGGACGTCGACAGCTACGGGGCGACATACGGCATCGAAATGCTTCAACTTGACCGACAAGGGGAGCGTCAGGAATTCTTCCTCATCCTGAATGTCCACCATAATCTCATCTTCTTGAGTAGCACCGTTGCTGGCAGAAGCTGTTGCAGCAGCTGTTGCAGCATGGGTATCAAAGATGGCCCTCGCAACATCGGCTATGGTGTTTCCAGCCAGCACATCCTTCAATGCCAGTCCTTCGGCACCATGCTTCCTCAGCTCTTGTAGAAATCTCATGGCTCGCAGGCTGTCCAGCCCATGGGCGTTCAGAGGCAGCGTGACATCTTGCACGGCAGCCGTGCCTCCGAGAATCGACTGAGCGGTGCTCTGAACCATGGCCTGAATGCTGTGAACGTCCGCAAAATTGACAACCGGATCCGAAGATGGAACATCTTTGATCGAACTGCCATTGATAGCTCCATTGGTTTGAGACGCGGCGCTGAACTGCTTTACTGCCACTTTCTGGAGCGTTTTTCGGTCAATCTTGCCACTAGACGTGCGAGGAATCTTGGACACGACGACATACTGTGCTGGCCTCATCCACGCAGGGAGGTTATGCTCTGCGACGGTCTGACACTGAGCGATGATTTCGTCCTCATGACCTGTGACGCCAGTGAGTGTCTTCTCGTCAATGATGTACGCGACGAGAAAACTGCCGTCAACCACATCACATGCGACTTCTCGAATGGTCTGAACAGCAGCAATAGATGATTCAATTTCACCAAGCTCGACGCGGCGACTGTTGATCTTGACTTGCTCCATATTGAGACGGCCTAAGATCTCAAGCTTTGGTCGGCCCTGAGGATCCCAGACGATGCGGCCCTTGTCGCCTGTTCTGTATAGAGGACCGAGTCCAAGGCCCTCTGTATACGCCTGAGCCGTTTCAGTGGGACGATTCATGTAACAGTATCCCACCATGGGACCGCCAAAGACAATCTCGCCCGTGAGACCGAGAGGAACTTCGTGAAGACCCTCTGGGTCGGCTGCGTCGACGAGCAGGACGGATGCACATGTGAACACCTCGCCAGCAATGGAGCCGCGAGATCCCGCACCTGCAATCTCCGCAGTCGCGCACATGGTTGTTTCAGTAGGTCCGTAGATGTTGATGACCCTCTTGGGCTGCACGCCAGGGGGATAAGACGCGTCCCAGGAAAAGTTCTTGATGGCATACTGCGTCAAAGCTTCGCCGCCAGAAATGATGGTCTGCAGTGTTGGCAGCCTTTCAGGACGAAGGAGCGTCACCAAACTAGCTACAATAAAGATGGAGTTGGCTTGGAAAAAGTTGATGATCTCTTCCAGGTTGGAAAGCATGAAGTGTCGCTCTGCGATGCAAAGGGTTCCTCCGTATCCGAGAGTGAGGAAGATTTCGAGCAAGGAGAGATCGAAAGTGGGCATTCCGAACTGCAGCCAGCGCAGTTCAGGTCCAACGGGAAAAGGCTCAAAGGCTTCTGTGTGGCCATTGACCGCGCAAGTCACCATGGAATGTGATATCAGGACTTCCTTGGGCATTCCCGTCGAGCCACTCGTGTACATGACGAAGGCGAGATCTTCTTCACTCAGCGGGCGGCGTTTGGCGGTCGCGATAGTCTCATCGGAGAGTTGCCTATCCGATCTCCATGAGGGTGGGTCCGTGACGTCCACCCAAACCAGATTCTTCAGTGCTTTCGCCGCATCAGAGTCATCGTCGAGGTCGACCCCAGGGAAGGGTGTCTTTCCCACGCCCAAAACCAATGCTGCACTGGCATCCTGCACAATATCCAGCAAACGCTGGGGAGGAGCATCGAGGGGAAGTGAGGTCAACGCGAGCCCTGCTTTCAGGATGCCGTTCACGGCAATGTAGAAATAGGGAGATGCAGGAATAAACATGGGGACGATCCTCTGATCTTTGAACCCGGGAGCCCATGGCAGCTCCTGTGCGAGAAGACTTAGCTCGTCTGCAAACTTTTCTGCGTCGTCATTTAATTGCGCATATGTCCATTTTTGCACAGTATAAGTCTCGTCAGCGACGTATTCGACGGCGATGCGGTTAGGAAACTCTGCAGCACGCCTTTCAAATCCGCCGTGGAGGAAAGCCGGATGGTCAATAGCCACAGTCGACCCATCTTCGGCAGTGACCCGGTCTGTCTTGAGGACTGGTGGACGTTGTAATACTGCCGGACAGTTCATGCGCGACATTTGAAGCTCTTGCCATTGGGTGGGCGGGACGTCGATGCCGCTTCTTGCTTCTTGCGGCGCCAAGTATCTGGCTGCGAGCTGTAGTAAGTGAAAGGCGACCACAGAGGGACCATGGTCGGCACTGAGGGACAGATGCAGATCTGCAAGTGTTCCGTCTGTGTTTTGCTGGACGGTAATTGAGAAGGGCTATTGGTGACGAAATGTTAGCTTGGACCCTTTGTGAACGAGGGGTATATCATCTCCTCTCAAACTTACCTTTGTAGACAATTGACCCTAGGCTGAAGAGTTCTGTTCTTGTGCTGAGAGGATCTGGATCTCAAAGTCGAATTGAGTCGAGTCCAGCTCGTCGCTCGTGAATGTTGAGACTGATACATTTTCTGAAGAGTAATCGCGCGGCTTCTCAATTCCGGGCACCGATGAAATCACCAGAAGACGCTGTTGCGTGCCGTCGACGGGATACTGGGCGACAAAAGAGACCTCTTGCAGATCTGTGGTGGCACTGACGAACGCCGCGAACCCTTGCAAAATGTCAGGTATAGAGTGCAGGATGGGTGAAGCTCCGATTTGAGTATGATGAAGTTGTGAAGTCTGTTTGACCTGCTCTTCTGAGCCGTGCTTCTTGAGGTCATAATATGGAAGCTTTGTTTGAGGCGCTTTCACGCAGCTGCCGTGGGTGACGGTCATGGTGTATCTCTTGATCTACAGATGTTGTAATACAGAGTTTAGTAAATATCACAAAAACATCTGAGGTCTTCAAAAGAAGTTGCCAAGTTCTCGCATATACTTTTAAAGCTTACAAATCATGTCCCTCTATAACCAAGACCAGTGTAAGTCATGTCTGTACCAGTCAGTAGGCGTCCAGATACGGCTTCATGCCCTTTGAAGACAAGCTATGCCGAATCAACTCTTGCCTAATGCGCCAGGCTTCCCAATCAGGCGAGCCTTTCCGCTATTACTGTGCTTGACGCTCCCACCAGAAATAGGCACACAGTGCTGACCCTGAAGGAACGGCCAGACAGAGCAGGGTCCTAGCACTACAGCGCCACGATTCAGCCATCTCGAAGAATAGACACACGGACGGGCAGATGATTACGCAAAATGGAAACACTGCTATATTTCCGGCTCATGCTGACTGGGCGCGGCGCGCGGCATTGCATGCCCAGAGAGGCTACCACGGCTGGACACCCAATTGGACCGTCAGCATCGACACGACGCGATCCTTTGCTCCACTCACCTCATCTTCAGCGCTATTGATCAAACACGGCATGCATGCCATCTCACACGAGCAAATGCATGTACATGGGAATTAATGACCGTTTAACTTCTCAAGATACTCGTTTATCTAAACGATAGCGAGGGAGGGAAGGAGCCTCGCTTTATCCATGGCACGATGCTCAAACGGTTGACGAAAGTCATTGTCGTCTGGCCAATTACAGCCCGGAGCGGGTCGTTCTCCTTTCCTATTTTGGCATCCGTTACGCCGGAGATTTCTTGTACCTCTCGACCTCTCGGCAGCAATCGGCAGCTATGGACGTCAAGAGAGTCGGATAAGAGCTAGTTAACGCTTCTTGTAGTTGCAGAGAGTCCCGATATCCGTTGCACTCTTCCCGTAATCATTGCAGCAGCCAGTTTGCAGAACGTAAGCAAAACATCCGCACGTGGAAAACTCAATACTTGCAAATCAAGGACAGAGGCAGACCATATATATCCTTGGCGCTATATAGAAAGTACGGGCGCTGCGAGGCGCCTTTCCATTCGTTCCCAGCACGCAATCATAGTCTTTCTCAATCTCATTAAAAATGCCTGCTTCTGATCACGAATCCATTGCAGAAGACAAGGAGCACGAGTGCCTCCAAGTCAAGAGCGTCAACGTCAACGGCAAGCTCGCCAATATTGTTAGGCACGAGGGCAGTCTTGGCCGTGCTGCTGAGCTCGACGATCTCCTAGATGCGGTCAAGGCGCTCGTTGTTCCTTTCGTTGCGGAGGCAGACCAGGAAGCGGCCGTGAAACCGCTGGGTCGTCTGCTTGATCTGCCGACCAGCGCGAGAAGATCAAGTGTTCTTGTAGAGCCTTTATCGCCGAAGCAGCTTCAGCAGCGTTATGAGTTTGATTTACCCAGCGGAGAAGGACACGGAATACAGGGCCTTCTCGATGCCATCGACGACATCCTCCGCTACAGCGTGAATACCTGGGACCAGGGATACCTCGACAAATTACCGGCGACAACCAACCCCGTTGGCGTCATCTCGGAACTCCTCCTCGGTGTGCTCAACACAAATAATCATGTTTATCATGTGTCTCCCGCGCTATCGCTCATTGAAAAGGTCACTAGCCGACGGCTCGCATCTTACTTTGGCTTCACGGGACCGCACGCGGGTGGAATTACGTGCCAGGGAGGAAGCAGCTCCAACTTGAGTTCTCTTGTCATAGCCCGCAATGTTTTGTACCCAGACTGCAAGGTCGACGGCAACAAGAACTACGATTTTGCCATCTTTACAAGCGAGCACAGTCATTACTCCATCGAAAAGGCAGCCATTGTGTGTGGCATGGGTGCCTCCAACGTCATCGCCGTACCAGCAGATTCCACAGGACGCATGAGTGTGCCAGCCCTCCGACAGCTTGTGATAGAGGCAAAAGCACGAGGCCAAACTCCATTAT
This sequence comes from Periglandula ipomoeae IasaF13, assembly GCA_000222875.2. NCBI lineage: Eukaryota > Fungi > Ascomycota > Sordariomycetes > Hypocreales > Clavicipitaceae > Periglandula > Periglandula ipomoeae. Next base: position 19,762 of record AFRD01000222.1, read on the forward strand.
ATGTCAATGCCACGGCTGGAACAACCGTCCACGGACAGTTCGACCCGATTCGAGACATCAAACCCATTTGCGACGAATTCGGCATGTGGCTCCATGTAGATGCCGCGTGGGGTGGCTCCATCGCCTTCTCGTCCACGCAGTGCCATAAGCTTGACGGACTGAGCTTTCTGACTCGCTGACGATAAACCCTCATAAGATGCTCAATGTCCCAATGACGTGCTCGTTTCTGCTGACCAACGATCTGCGCCGCTTTCACGACGCCAACTCGTTGCGAGCGGGATACCTCTTCCACGGACCAGAAGAGAACGAAGTATGGGATCTTGCAGATCTTACACTGCAGTGTGGTCGTCGCGCCGATAGCATGAAAATGGCTCTCTCATGGATCTATTACGGTGCATCGGGATTCGAGCGCCGTATCGACCACGCGTTCTCCATGGCAGAGCGTTTGGCAACGTTGGTTGAGAAGTCGCCCGACTTCTAGCTTGTTTCATCAAATCCTCCTCCTTGTCTCCAAGTGTGCTTCTATTATCGACCGAGGAGATGGACGGGGGGTGATAGCAAAGCAGAAAACAGTCGGGTGACGAGAGCGATGGTCGAGAAGATGGTCAAGAGGGGATTTATGTTTGACTTTGCGCCGGGTCCTGTCGGTGATTTCTTCCGTGTTGTCGTGAACTGTGAGACGTTGCCGGGGACGGTGGAGGGGTTGTTTAGAGGTCTGGCTGAGGCAGGGAGAGAGGTTCTTTCTGTATAGATTTTTCCTATTCAAGTATTTTTATTGAAACTATATCGATTGACATAGATCAGCAAGCAAAGTCGTACATACGAAGAAAATAGCAGGACTAAACGCACTGACGGCGTACCAATTGGCTTTCACCACGGACGGTCGCCAGTGCAGACTCAAGCCACAAAAATGAATAGAAGTCCTTGTTCGTGATGGCCTGGATTGCTTCGTCATTTTCTGCTCCGATAGTGCCGTATTAATCCGCCATCGTGCGTGGCCACAGCACCTGGACTCCTTGATCAAATCTCACCCCAACTCCACGCTCAACAACACACCCTCCTCCTCATGACTATACATCAAGCCTGCCATCCGACCACGATCAACTACTTATCTTCCACGTCCGATCCATCAGGAGACTCTGGATATGCGTCAGCCCCTTCTGGCACTGGCATGACCGCTGACTTGGTCCATATGTGCTTTGCGCCCTCCAGCGTGAAACCACTCAACGCGCCGCCCTTGACCGTCAACGTGGGCTTTGGTGTCCCATCGGCTCTCAACGGTCTGTGTAGCAGTCTCACGCCGCATTCTTTGCAGAAGTAGCACTCCAGTGTTGTCCCCTTGTCCGACACCCGCGTCCACATGCCCAGTCTGGGCTGCACCTCATCTGGAAGCGGCCCCATGCCCTTGGCAGGGAAGATGGCCGACGTCCCGAAAGCCGATGACGATTGGGATTGGCCATGCTCTGTGAAGCTGCGAATTATGTTGAGCAAGTCGATTGTAGAATAATTCTGGTGTTGCGATATCGTAGGCACGGAATCTTGAATCAGCCCCCACGTCCGACGGTGTGACGTAAGGCCGAGGGAAGAAACACGATCTGGCGTTTCCATTCCGACTTGGATCTGCTGTCCGTTCCAACACAACTCGCCAACCCATATCGCCTCTCACGATGCCGTCGCAAGGTAGCCAGTCTGCCAGTCTGTATGGTAGCCAGTCTTACAGCACAGATGCCCGCTCACTTATCGAATCGCGACCGGCCAACTACGTGAAGCGAGCTGGCGTCGCGGCGTCCTACCCCATTCGCGGCATCTGGTACTTCTTGCGTAACAAGGAGTTCTGGCCACTGTTCACCGGACGACTGTTACCGCTGTCGCTGATATCGCTACTCGTCTATCTGATTCTCTTTACTTTTGCGTTTCTGCCACAATACGCCTTCCTCCCCATTTTCCATGGCTGGGGTGCGTGGGTAAATGCCGTCGTCTTGACCTTAGGTGAGGGACTGGTCATTATCCAGGGTCTTTTCGAAGGCTTCTTCGTCGACGAGTGTCGAGTTGACGTATTCGATGTGAGTATATACTTGGGCAAGCTCGAAACGAGACTGAAAACTCTACTAATGCTAACCTCTCCGCCAGGCTACTTTCATCAAGCTCGGCCTAAAGAGTCTCATCGCGCCACACCGGATCCTTTTCGACGATGCACCGACGGCTGTCAAGATGCTGGGAAAACCAACAAGTTCCGCGATATACACTCCATGGAGTATCATTCAAATAGTAGAGCTGATCGTTTTTCTACCCCTCAACCTGATGCCATACGTTGGCACCCCGGCTTTCATGATTACCGGGACGAGGCTGGGAAAGCTGGCGCATTATCGATGGTTTCAGCTGCGGGGCCTCACGAAGGAGGAATCGAAACGAGAGATTAAAAGTTTGACGTGGGATTATATCTGGTTTGGGACTATCGCTATGGTCCTCGAGCTGATCCCCATCTTGTCCTTCTTTTTCTTGTTGACGACCACTGCAGGCTCTGCGATGTGGGCCGCAAGAATCGAAGAAGAGCGCAAGCGTCGTGCTATTGACTCGCTGATTGTGAACGAAGAGGTGCCGAACCAGCCTCCCCCACAGTACTCTGATGAAATGGCTTGAGTGAAATGAGGGTGGCAATGCTAGAAGATTTACCAGCGTACTCTCATTCGACCGGGAATCATATCCATCACAATATTCAATGGAGATTCTTTAGATATGCTGGGACTTGTGAGAAAGCTGCGTGCCACTACACCCGGCGCCGTAGTTGGTGGAACGGGCGACATAAAGACTCAAGCGCTCGAGACACAGGCATCTCCGTAAGACGCATTGGAGCCTTGGCGCTATCCTCATCGCTCGACGTCAGGTCAGCCATATCAGCACCTTTTCTGGGAAAGGAGAACTGCAGTCACGGGTGTCGCGGTGCGGCGGGTGATCATTTGTGACCTCAAGACGAATATTGGTCTTTTCGGATCTGAGCATACTTTGCTTGATTCAGGGATAAGGCAAAGTGGTAGCAGGGTCATTCTCGTCTACAATCCGTTTGTCTTGAATGTTCCGTGTGCAACTGATATCTAGTATTTGATGAACGCAGAGATTCCTCGCTGTTGCTGCAACCATTTGCACTTATGAGCAAAGTGCCAGTCTGATTCCTTGTGTACAAATACCACTTTCCAAGACTGAAGCAATCCACTTACTCTCGCCCAGAGCTGATGAGCCCAGTTGCCAGTGCCGGACCATCGGTTCGAGTGAGGGCGACAATGGGCGCCTGCTCCATCCATCACTTGTTGTTGCCAGACCGGCCAGCTGTTGCCTACTGAACATGTCCTGAGACACGTTGGCCATGACTGGAGTGGAGTGTGCTATCTTGGATTGGCATCTGCTTCCCGACTTGGTCAGGTTATGATAGGCTAATTGAAGCATGTCATCGTCGAAGTGGCGTGATAATTTGACGCGACAGGGCGCTTTGGCAGCAGACGGCTGTCGGCAGCTGTCTGGCAGTGTCTGCCATTGTCGCGCCAGGGAAAGAGCTGAGAACGCTTACGGCCGGGTCACATCATATAGCCAGAAAGTTCTCGCGACGGTGAATGAAGTCAAAGACGAATCTCACGTCACAGAAAAATGTGACTAGAGGATTCCGATGTACTTGGTGTTCGCTGGATCTTGCAGGTGTGTGTAATGTAGTATTCATGAAGGTCAATACAGCTTTGTGACTTTGAACCAGCTTTGCCCAGTCAAGCAGCCTCCAGTGTTGCGATCACCAACTGGCTGTGCACAGCTGGCAGCTGTCCAACCGACGTGCCTTCCTTCCCAAGTCGATATCGGATAGGACGGCGCACTGGCTCACCTTGGTTTCGTAAAGCTCTTTCCCGGAGCTTCAACGGTCTGATGCAGCTGCCGTGGGATTTTGTCGGTTCCTCTGGCCCTGATTCCATCACCAGAAACTTTTCGATTTCACACTCATTGATCCCCTACCTGAATCATCTCTTGTCAACCACTCGTTTTGACACTTTTGACATATCGGAAACCCCTTTCGTCTCGTCTCCCGCCAAGCACCGCTCTTTGATTCATCTGTCGGGCTGTTTTTCTCGCCGCCTTTGAACAGTCTTAGCTCCGAATCGCCCGCCTCCCAGCATGCGTCTCTTCTTGGCCTTCGGGGCCATCGTGGCCAGCAGGATCTTGCACCATACTGCAGCTCAAAAGAAAGTTATGAGTAAGTAGGACTACGAAAGAGCGTATTTGTTCCCAGCTAAGTCTTCAGCAGTGATGAAGTTGATGCGGGAGATTCTGCTGGTCAAGCCAACTCTTCACCAGGGTCCGTTACCGTGACAGCTCAGGATGGCAACCCGAACGGGTCAGATGGACAGTCATGCCTCATGCAGGGTACAACTACGGTTTTCGTCACCGTTTCTCCCACCAGTCCTGCATCCAATGACAACATGTCACCTGCGGAGACAACTGTTCAAGATAGCACAATCTACCGTACTGTTCCCCAAACACGAACTGTTCGCGTCTCTCCTGTCAACTCTGTATCTGGCGATCAGCCAACGGCCAAATTCTTCACAACCCTGACTATCTCAGACCTTTGGATCGGAAGCTCCAACGCGGGCGGCAACCCGACTTCCCTTGTCTGATGCTGACTCTGCCCCTGTTACAACTGATCCTGATTCCCAAGACTCCCCTTCTTCCGGGCCTGGTAGCTACGAGAGCACATCCCAAGCCTCGGCAGCCAAGCCAGCTGAGACAGGCACGTCTATTGGTGCTGGCAGCTCAGGTCAAGGCACTGCAGAGAACGCTTCGCCGTACACTTCAGTCAATGCGGGCAGCACAGACAACGTTCCTCAGGGGACTGCAATCCCGCAAGGTGATGGAGAGAGCTACACAACCGTGACTGATACAGTTGTCGAATGGGTTACTGGTTCAGACGGGCCCAGCCGTGTCACTGTTCTTTCTGCTCATACAATTACTCTTGCATCTCCCAAGCCAGAAGTCACGTCCGTCGCATCGCCTGCTGTCACTTGTTCGACAGTCACTGGCCCTGACGGCAAAGAGACTGTCGTTGAGTCAACTATCGGCACAGCTTCAGGCAACAGCGCTGTACCAGTCTCAACTGTTGTGACTACCGTCATTGATGGCACCCTTGGTGCTCAAGGCGTCACATCAGAAGTCCCTGAGCAGACGCCCGTCACCAACATCACTGCTGCTGGCCCAGTCCCAGTCTACAACGGACCAGGTATGGCCACATCTACCGCCATCACCATTATCGGCAATGATGGAACTTCAACTATCGTCTATTCCACTTGGGTCATGCAGACTGGTCCTATTACAGCTGCCTCTGGAGCCTTACCCACAGGATCCTCCATCGCTCCACAAGGAGACAGCGACATCACCAGCCGAACGACCTTCACCGTTCTTGGTGCCGATGGTCGGCCAACTGTCTTTGAGTCGACCTTGGTCATCCCAGCGTCCGTTGTGCTGGCTACCGACTTGCCACAGAACCTACCGAATGGTATTACTGTTCAAGCCACACCGTTGCCTGCCCCTCAGACTCTTGCTTCTGCTTCGGGACTCGAGTTTCCTGGTGCTTCCACAACCTGCTCGTCGTACACAATTCTTGGATCTGACGGGAAGCTGACTGTCGTTGAGACAACTTATCTCGTTCCTGGACTTACCGCTACCCCAGGAGTCAGTGGTGATGCATCTGGAACTATCACAGGCATACCAAGTCAATTCACTGTTGCCCCTGGTCTGCCCCTCCCAGGCCAGAGTCTACCTCAGTCTCTGGCAACTTGCATCAGTATTACTGTGGTTGGGCCGGATGGTCAACCTACTGTCATCGAGTCAACTATTGCGATGCCCAACAGTAATGCCTTGCCGACCAGCACTGCTATTGGCCTGCCTTCGGTAGTGTCTCAGGCTTTGACGAATGCACTTCCCCAAGGCACTCAACTCCCCTCTCAGATGAGTCTTCCCTTTGTTACCAGCATCACCGTCGACATTGTTGGCCCAAATGGCGTTGTGAGCCCTGTCGTTGAGACGGTCGTCTTAACCCAACCCATTACCATACAGCCGAGCGCTACTGTAACTGCGGCTATGCTGGGTCTTCCTTCACTAGTTTCTCAAATCTTGTCTGATCTCCCCCAGGGCGTCACACCAGTCGTCTCGGCAGTTGTTCCCATCACCACGGCACTTCCCATCCCCGTGGTTGTCTCTAATGGCTGGCTGTCTTCCATTATTCAGACAATTGTCATCAATGCCCCTTTGCCAACAATGCCCTCTGGCTTCATGAACCCTTTCAGTGCTGCCGAAGCCCCTGGGTCAGGTTCGCCTATCTCATCAAACATGGAAGCGTATGGGTCACAGGCGTCCCCTGTTATTGCTATCACACCACCAGCTGTTTTATCCTCTGCGTCTGGTATGTTACCTGCCGGGGTTGATGTCAAACCAACGCCGACTGTGTTCACCATTGTCACGGGGCTTGATGGCATTGCCGCACTCTCAGTAGTCACTGCTGCGCCGGCATCGGCATATGGCAACCCTGGCAACTCCGATAGCAAAGGCTCACCTGCGTCTGGATCTGTGGCCCCAGGTTCACCCAGTGAATATGCTTTCCCATCCCCGGCCCCGTCGAACGCCCAGCAGCCTGCACCCGCCATGGTTCAGACTGGGACTTGGATCAATGTCATTCCTGAACCAACGACGACTTACACTTTGAAGTTCCCCGTGACCACTCTTGTCACCGTCACGGTCCCTCTACCAAGATGTCAATGGCAAGACGCGCTATTCGACGACAAGATAGGTATGTAACAAATCAATCATGCGTTGGTGAACAGAGATTAACATTGCTCTAGTGGTTCCCCGTTCGCCGCTAGCTGGGGCAACTCGAGTACGACCACTCACCAGCCAGCATCAGAGAGTGCTCCTGTTGCCAAGAGCCTACCACCTGCTCCTAGCAGCTCAACCGTGATGACCCCTCCATCACCTTCCACCTCAGATGTACCAATGGTCAGCGTTTTCTCGTCGGCTCCTGAAATGTGCCCAACCGCGACAAAGATTGGCAATAATACTCTGACTGTGAGTGCATCCTTCCACGCCGAGCAATGACCGTGAGCTAAGTGTTTTAGTTCGACAACCTCAAGCCTGGCCCTCTGTTCAACCCCTTGGGAGATCTCTGGTTCTCCCAGGGATTTTTGGTCTCTCCCTTCTCGCCTCAAGCTGTCCAAGGTTTTACGGCTTCTTCTGGTGGTCAGTTGATTGAGTTTGTTCCTCATTGACGGGACAGCAATCCAGTGACACGGCTGAGATTGGAGTTGGACCGAATGCCGCCAACCCTTGCTTCAGGTTCAATCTTCACGGCGCCAACTTGGGCTGCGCTGCCCGGGCGTCTGAGCAATGGTGCGAGTTCGAGGTGTCTGCATACACATATAACCAAGCTGCCGCGAATGAGATGTCGATCGCGTGGTCTGAGGTCAAGCGTGTCCCAGCGTGTCCAACATTCCCTACTACTCCTTGCCCTTTGACTCCAGTCTCTTTTGAGGGATATCAGAACATCACATCTGTCTTGATCCGACTCCGTGTCGGGTCTGACCTGCGGGCTTGGTGGGTTGATGACTTGGCCTTCGGCTGGACTGACAGCAGCTGTGCGGCTGCACAGTGCCGCGAAAGCGTCACAGGATCAAGCCGACTGGAAAGATACAGATTCGGCGCGGCAGGATATCCCGGAACAGGCTGACCATTGCCATCCTTTCTTGGCGCCGGTGCAGTAAACGGGCCCTTGAATGACCAATTTGCTTTAAACGGCCACCTGGAGCAGGGAAAACGAACGGTAGTCCACTGTGCACCGAGTATGAAGGACTGCGATACAAGTTGCTTTGAGTAACGTCTCCACCAAGCTGCGTCTTTATTGGTTACATCGTCGCCATCACCGCATATGACGGGGCGAGATCCGTCTCCGCCGTTGGGACCGAGGACTTGATCGAAGACACATCCCTCTTTGGTGTGCTGAGGCGTGATGGAACCGAAGTATGCATTGAAGAGATCAGTTGCGTTGCCATTGATGGCGTTGTCTAGCTGGGATGCTAAAGCCTTGAATGTGGCCAGTGGATTGTAGAATGAACTACCCATGTATGTGCGCACATCGGAAGCTGCTAGAACCTGAACATCGCCTTGTGGACCGATCGATGTGATGGGTGCTTTTTCGAGACCGCGCAGCCATTTCTCGAAACGGTGTTGGATGTCGGCGCCGGATGCATCTTCTTTGTGGGAGAGGGGACATGTGCTTGGGTTTTTGTAACAGTCTTTGAAGAAAGTGGTGTATATTTTGTCGGTGTCCATGAGGTTCCTGGTCCAGCCCTGGCATGAGTTAGCAAAAATGTGAGTAAAATTAGGAAATGGAATGAGGTATGAGGGAAGAATGTACTGGGCCAGTTGAGAAATCTCGGGGATCAACGACACCGTCCAGGACAATACGTCCGACTCGCTCGGGAAATAGAGAGACAAGGTAGTAGCCCAGAGCAGTACCGTAGGAGAAGCCAATGTACTGCACTCGGGCCACGTCCTGTCTCGTGCTGTTGTTTGCCCCCTTTTGACGAAGCTCTTGAATCTTGTCAGCGACCTCAACTATGTCGCGTGCTACACTGGCCGTCCCGGCGTAGAACATGATGGAGCCACCGTTTGCGCCCGTGTTATCTGCTGCGAGACAGCGCTGACCAAAACCATCTTGTAGGGCGAGTCCGTATGGAACTGTTCTGTCGCCCTCGTTTAATGGGCCTAGACCTCTTGTTTCGGTGTCGAAAGTTTGTCTGGAGAAGAGGTCATTCGGGAAGCAGTTTGCTGGCGGCGAGCTGAATCCTATTCCTCGCGGATCGATGCCGATGTATTCGTAGTGTCGGCGACCAGATGCCTCGAGCCGGTTCTGTATCAGTGGACCGAGAGTCCTGACCGTTTCTGTTGCTGAACCTCCTGGTCCGCCAGGATTGATGAAGATGGGTCCTCCAAATGTAGAATCGGTGTCTTGAACAGTAGCAGGTAGCTTGAGTATGGCAAGGACAATGGTGCGAGTGTCATTTGGTTGCTTGTAGTCCAACGGAACAGTCAGTCGGGCACATTGCGTCTTGTTGTCGAAGCAAGGATGGTACTCTAGGGACTTGGCAGGCTTGATCGAGTTCCAGTCAAACGTGGGAGCACGAGGCTCGTTGGTATTACTGCCTGCAATGACAAGCAGTGGACCGGCGAGGGACAAGGCGAGCGCCTGAATAAGACGCATTCTAAACGGAAGCGACTGAGCTGAAAAGATGTCACTGAAGGTGAGCGAAAGTTCAGCATGCAAGCAATCTGGTAGTTTGACAGCTTCGTTGGTACTTATACCTCAATGCTGAGGTATGACGACCGTTCAATATCTGCCACGCTGCTCCATCGGGTCAAAGACCTTCATCAGTTTCTCTCCATGCGGTGGGAAGTGAGGTGAAAACATGATTGGCGAACGGTACCATGCCGACCTGCCGTCGCCCGAAGAATCACAGCTGGTAGGTGATCGACATGGGATGTAAACGGACGATAGCAGGGATTACGTTGCAATGAGGCGGACGGGGCGGAGTGGTCTTTGCGGGGGGCTTGTACCAGTTGAGTAAATCTCAGGTTTAGCTTCATTATTGCTTAAGTCCATGTGGGGCTGAAATGGCAGAAACTGAATATGACGGCTGCGACAAAATAGGTCAGAACAAGAGGCGTAAACGGGTGGCGTTTGAAGAGGCATATGCCGAACATATGTCGCGCCGTCTTTCACATTCACTTGTACCAGACGCATTCTGGGCTTGGGAATTCTCCCATTTCCACTTGAGCGATAACGAAAGGTGGAAGCTGACATTTACCGGAAATCGCCCATTGTGGAATTGGTTCGTTGTGGCCGTGTTGGTGACGAACTCACGGGGCTGAGATGCTGGGCTGGGCTGTGGGGATGACTGCAGATTAGGCAGCATGGGTAACAATGCCATGTGGCCGCCAGCGTAACAGGGCGTTGTAGATTGTCCCCGCGAGGCGAGCAGTTGGGCGATATCCGATTTGGGAAGTATCATTTTCTTTGACTGCTCCCCTGAAATGGCGTCTTTGATGTCGAGGGGTGTATTGAAATAGATCATGTTGGGAGGGGCGAATGCGATTGATGTTCGTTGGCCGAATTAGTCACGGTATTGATGCAGGACCCCAATTCGACTCTCGTTTAGCACAAACGCAAAGCCGGTACGTCATATAGCATGCACAATGCCTCTTTTATTCCGTTGGTTGCGGGAATGTCGGAAAAGTGCCGTGCCCTTGACCACCCCGCGATGATAAGATGCGTCTGGCTAGCCTATCTCTTGAGCGTTGGTTAAACAATACAATATTGTACCTCAATGTGAGTGAGCGAAAAAAAATTTTGTCGTTGTTTCAGAAGCGTCAGGAGATATGACTTGTCGGCTCGACAGAGACCTGGGACCAACGCATCACGCCTCGCTTCGTGTGGACATGATTGAGGTTCCTTTTTACGACCAGTGTAGAATCGCAGCTTGTCGCAATTTTTGAAGAGCAAGGGGAAGTTTCCCGGCGTGTATATATTCCTTGTCGTCATGAAACCAGGATGAAGCGGCGTCTGATTTGAGGATTTGCGGGAGCGGTCTAGCCGTTGCTGCAGGTGAGGTCGTCGATGGTTTGGCCGGGCCTCGCTGCAACGTCCAGTGCTGCTGGAGGTCTTGATCAACATTGAGCCCTGATAAGGGTCCATGTTTCTTTCATTGTTTGCAGGATTCGTTGCACGCCATGAGTAAACGATTCGGTCGCTTTACGCTCAATGGTCACCCATCGCCTGCTTTCGGTCAGGGCGACACAGCTTTTGGGCCAAAGTCCGGATACTCGATGACCTCGTTCGCAAAAACAATTAGTATTCTCTGAGGTAAAGTCATATGACGAAGTGCAATGTTGTCAAGCGAAGAGATGGATTACCCGGCGCAGAACGAAGCATGGGCTGGATCGCGTGTGACGTGGTTGGATAGAGAAAGTTACTTCTGCATTGCACCAGTGATTGTGCACTCTAGCAAAAAGAGCTCTTTACATATCTTTTCCATATTTGTTTTATATTCTATGTATTCTATGTATTCTATATATATTGTATATCCTATATATATTGTATATCCTATATATATTGTATATTCTATATGTTATTCTATATTCTGTATATTAATTATTGTATATTATCTACCTAAGCAGGTAGGTGTTGGTGGGAGGGGGGTTGGGAGGTACCAAGGTCGGTAAGTTGATAAAACACGCCTAGGCAGCAGCAGCGATTCATGCTGCACTGACCCGCCGACGAAGCCTCTCAGAGACCACAAGATTCACTTGAACATGACTTGGCACTGCGAACAGCTGCCAAACGTGAATCTAGAAAATGTGGAGACCGTAGCAAGCACCGTAATCTCTTCTGCTAGCCGTGTTTCATCGTCTTTCTTAGGCATTGATTAAGAAGCTGTCTAGTGGCATATCGTCATGGGCCAATATTGGGAAATTGTTACTCTCGATGGCAAGAAAGTCCTGCCAAAAGACGGTATAAAGCTTGGGGAATTTCTTCCTTATCCTGGTGCTGCGGGAGATCTCGAGAGACTTCTTGCAGTGCCAGCCATTGAGCGGACCAACCGAAATCCCTACCAGGAGCTATCAGTCACCCAAAGAGGCACAGAAGGTACCTATAGAATTTTATATGAATGTATGAGAGGATGTTGCCGTAAAGCTAATCTTGCACCAACGCAGCTCAAGCCGCCGACGAAAGACCAGATAGCCTTCGTCGCTTCCCACCTGAAATCCATTATGTTATTTTCGATCACTGTATGAGCGAAGATTTAATCAACATCATTTCTCTCGGAGTCACAAGTCGATATTTTTGGGACATTGCGAAATCGTACATTGTCACTCATTACATGAGCTACCTTGGCAGCTGGGCCAGCAAACGAGTTATTTGTGTTGGAGACTACATGAACCACGACGACCACCCGCCTGGCTTGTTTGAAACTGAAGAGGAAAGGCAAGATCTCTTGTATGTGACCCTCGAAAAAGAAGACGGGCAAGGTGAAAGCCAAGATCAAATCCAAGATGGAGAAGACAGCGAAGACGAGAACGGAGAAGACGACAATGGAGATGACGATGGATACCTCGAACCGTTTGTGCCGCCCCACATTCCAGTGCCTGGTAAAAAGCCAACAACGCTCTATGACACCATCTACGAAAAATTCAACGAAGAAGAGGTCCTTCAGACTGCGATTATGGAAATGTGGAGGCAGTTGAACGAGAAAAAACGCGGGTACTACGATCTCAGTCACTGGGCCAATGTGACAATCAAGAACTTGCAGAGGGAGACCGAGGGTAGCTTTTATCCTACCGATCAAGTCTGGATTCTTCGGAATCTAACAACAAAAGAATACGTGCGAGGAGATGCTTTTGAGGAACCTGGCTCGTCTCACGGCCCTTTCCTTGAGAATCAAGGTCTTGGCACGGCGGTTTTGTGCCGCATCTGTTGGAGCTCCGATCCTTCTATTTCGATGCACGATCCTACTGGGGGCATCATTAAAGGTGTTTGGGCAGGACATCGCTTCGATATCACAACCATGTCGAGGCATGAGAAGCTTACTGAGGGCGAGACTTGGCACGACGTCAGCGAGGAAGTGGTGGAGGAAATTCAGAGCATATGGCGGGCGAATCCCTATTGAGTGCAATAGGGCTTTACATCGCGGTGCATCCACGGCCTGTTGAACAAGAGGAAATATGCATCTCCATTCTCACAAAGTATACTTTTTTATTCTGGTCAATCTCTCACTCCTCCGTTTTTTTCTTTTCTTTCTTTCTATTGTATTGTAATATGAAACCGAGTGAGGTTGTGGAATCGTTGGTCATGGGAATTCTGTATGCATTGTCGGCTTTCACGAAACAAGGGATTTACTGCCCGCCCGCGCAAAATAACGGGAAAAGCATAGTAGCTCTACTCTTTAGTGGAAAGAACGCAGTACGTGAGCTTATAGTATATGTGAACCCATAGTAGGCACTAGCCAGTGTTGGTGATAGGAGTGCGACCCTCCCGCAGATGATTCGTCTCTGAGGCAGATGTCAGCACGGAAATAGATTGCCAACAAAACCTTGCAAGCGCGTACGTTTTTGGATGGTTACTGAAGAGACAACTGTAGTGGGGTCTCATAGGTGTACTTATCTTGCCATCTTAATGTACATAGTCGCGATAAGAACTTATGTGTATCTATGTATATCTATGTCTATTCCTATACATTCTATTGCATTTCTATCTGCAATTTATTTTAATGCTTTAAGGTATATATATTCATGCATGTTTTAATGATTTCTAATTGCAACCACCCTAGCTATACTACTAGCCTGCGTTAGATTGGCCTGCCCAGATACCTTTGACCACGAACTGTAGCTGGGAACGCATGGATAAACGGCTCATCGGCAACATAGTCTGACAGGCAATACACTAGCGATCTGCCGTCATCATTGCGCACTACAGGAGATAATTGATGGTTGAAGTACAATTTGCGCGCGATTGGCCATGGTGTACGGTGTCTATGAGACGCACGTGGAAATGGCCGTCTTACAGCAAATTCCTGGGTATAAATGGTAGCTTGGCAGCCTGCGTTTCGACTGTCGATCAACTCACAATCGCATATTTTTTATTTTCGGCTCCTTTCCCGTCATTTCGTCACCAAAATGCTCAGCCTTCGCCAAGTCGTTGTCGCCGCCATCGTCAGCATGATGGCTGTCGGAGTCGCTGCCAACCCTGCACCCCTGGAGAAGCGAGTCTGCTGCGGAAACGCTGCCAACTGCCCAACCAACTGCCACCGCGTGAGTCAATTTGGTCGAGCAATGCTTCAGACTTAGCATAATTTGCTAACGCCTTTTTTTTCCTCGGCAGTGCTTTGAGTGCTAAACGCACGAATTGGAGGAGATTTGCTCCGACGGACGGTCTGGGTCTAGACAGGATTGAGACAGCTAAATCTATACTATTAAAAGACGGTCGTTTTTCGTCTCATCGTTCCCCACATGCAAATTGTCCAATCATGCCATCTAAGCGTCCAAGCATTCAGCCTCCCTCCGACACGAAACAATCCGCTAGTGTCGATGATCTTGCCCCGCCTTCTTTCTCATCGGTCGTGAGGCGGGGGCGTTTCACGATGTCTTCGCACACATGGCAGTTCAATCGCAACATTAAATCGATGTTTTCGGTGTGCACAACATGTTGAGGGAAGCCCATGTAGAAATCGCCGACACGTTATGCGACAATTGCAAGTTGATCGATTTGGACAAGTTGTTAGAGACAACACAGCTGCATTCTTACCCACGGACACCAGGCGGTGGATGTGGTGTCCCGAACTTCTATGATCATGTTGTCGTAAGAAAAGCTTCGATTCCATTCGGTGGTGGAGTCAGCAATGGCGTCAACTCAGCTTTGTGTTTTCATCACGAAACAAGTGGCTGCTAGGCAAGAGCTGGAGTTCGTCGTGCCTTCACCCTTGGACTTGGCCTTGTCGCTCCCGCCCATCACGCGCTATCATTTCTACTTCAGAGACACGTCTAAATATAATTTTCTCTGGGGAGAAGATGATCTCCGTCGGGATTTTGACACCGCGACGAACATTGGGAAGCCGCCAAAGGATGTGCGGTCGATATCCACTCTGGAGGACTTCAAGGGACAGCCGGTCAATATCAACATAGCTTCGTTCGCAGGTGAGGAAGCCACCACCACACAGAATGTTCTTAGCTGAAGCAAGTTACTAACACAATAGCACAGGAAGTCGTACGGCAGAGAAGATTCCGCGTAGGCTGATCCCCAGGCGAGGCACTGACGCTAGCTTTCGTCAAATGAAGCAATGGATGGACTCATGTCTTAAGAATCACCAAAACTGTCGCGTCAGCAGTGACGACGCCGAAGTCACTGGTGGACCGACATTGCCTACTCGAGTCATTGACGTGGGCGGACTTGGCTCTGACGGAGTGAAGCTTTTCGTCAACACATCACAGGCCAAAGGGAATTATGCCACGCTCAGTCATCGCTGGGGCGTTAACGGCCTCGCAGCATTGAAGAAGAGCACTCTTCCCACCCTCGTGGCAGGATTTTCCATCGCTTGCATTCCCCAAACCTTTCAAGACGCTGTCACTGTTACCAGACAATTGGGACTGCGGTATCTTTGGATTGACACCTTCTGCATCGTACAAGACGACCGAGAGGATTGGGCAACAGAGTCGGTACGCATGGGTGATATCTACGAGCGCGCGACCGTGAACATTGCAGCTACATGCGCCGTAGATGGAGACAGCGGCTTCTTATCGTCAGCTGTTCAGCATTGTGCTGCGTTGAGTTTGCCTTGCTCGGATTGCGGACAAAATGGATGCGTTACCGTCACCAACCAGCCCGACAGTAGTTTCTACAAGAATGTAGTCCAGGCGCACCTGAAGGAAAGAGGCTGGGTCTTCCAAGAGAGACTTCTTTCGCGAAGAACGCTTCATTTTGCAAAGGACCAGATTTACTGGGAATGCGTTCAGCAAATTGTTTCGGAAGACGGGTTTGAACATAACAATTACGACGATTCTCCGGAGACGGATCCACTGCCGAGAACCCAGAATACGCATCTTCATTTGACGCTAAAGCATTACAACGAAGGCGACACGAAGATTGTTCTCAAGAAACAGTTCGACTTTGATTGCCTCGGTCCTCCGCTCAATGAACCAATTACAGTTGAGGATGCAGACTATTGGGAGTACCAAGTGGCCTGGACGGAGATTCTGCGCCGATACACGAGGTGTAATCTCAGTTTTGGATCCGATAAACTACCTGCACTGCAGGGACTGTCTTCAAAAATGCCATCCGCCATGCAAGAATGTTTCAAATATGCTGCAGGGCATTTCGTCTCCTTGACATCCCATATTGCTCACGGTCCAGGCGCCTGGTGGACGGCCCAGTCCTGCGCGTTGCGCGTCTTGGTCCTGTCTATCCGTCGACGCCCCTATAGAGTTCTATGACTGTCGAGAAGCACAGCCCTGTATCAAATTGACTGGACTAAGTCCATCAAAAACATCAAAAACATCCTCAAGTGATTTTTCTTCGCTATTCCTTCAAGGTCCGATGGAGACTGTCTTTCGGGGGCTAGCGAATGGCGAGGGCGAAGGAGACAAGCCTCGCAGCTTCTCGATGTATCATTTCTCAGAGACTCCGTATGGTAAGTTCCAGAAGACGTTGGGGCCCGTGGTTTTTGACGACGCTGCTGTGACGCCAAAGGAATTTTGGCTTGTCCCTGTGTATCGTGTGTTACCTCGACGCTCGGTGGGCAATCAAGTCATGGCTGAAAATTGCGTCGCGTTGGCATTGGAGAAAACAGGCGAGTCTGTGGGCGGCTCGGAAGAGTTTCGCAGGGTTGGTATTGGCCATGTGTACATCTCTGGCGTATTTAAAGATGAAGTGGGCGTATTTGCCCTCTCCTGAGCCAAGACTTCTCATCGCCGAACCGATGAAGTATTCCGCAATAATAATACATGGGAGAGCTGCCTATACGTGTGTTCCACAAAAAGTCACCGCAAATGACTACTACCGGTATCACGCGGGAAGTGGCACCGGATTCTGCTAGGCCGATATGCTATCGGGATCTTTGACGAACTGTTCAATCTTTCCCAGACCCACGAGATCACCTTCGATTGTATCAGCTCGCTCCTTCGGTACCCAGCCTTGAGTGTATCCGCCGCCAAAGTCCACAAGCCAAGCATTCGCTTTTCTGTCAATAAGGACGTTGGCTGGTTTCAATCACCCCAGGACATGCCGGCAGAATGCAACTGGCGAATGGTGTCTTGAGTTTGCGTGAGACGCAAAGCGACGCGTCAAGCGATGCTTCTTGGATAGCCCGATACTTCGTAATTTCCTGTTTGAGGCTCCAGTTGTCACCAGGGCGCATCATCTTCAGAAAGGCTCTGGTGCCGTCTGGTAGCAGAATCTTCCTTTACGTGAGTCGGAAGCGTACCTCGATCTACTTCCTTGACCCAAATCTCGGATGGGGAAAGGACGCCCACTGCGCAGAGTACTCTTTGCTCAATGGAGTGGCATATCTCGATCCAATATCTTGGTCAGGGGTTATGGGCTTTGCAGCCAATTCTTCGTTGATGCCACACAACTTATAATGGCGCGTCTCTGGGTGAGAAAGTCTTGTACAGACCTTTTACATGGCGTGGGTGTAGGCTTGATCCCGTCAAATATCAAGAAAAGAGGCTCGACCGCCATAAAAGTCGTTGACAGTGTACCCATCAAGCTCGAAATCCTCAGCAACTTGCAGGAAAAAAAGGTATTTCCAGAAGCTCAGGAGATGTGTCGAAGTTGCACCCGGATAGTTGGAGGACGAAGCGGATTAGGGCGTACATTATGACTAACTCAGCATCGGTGTCGTGGCATGAGAATGTGAAGCTGATGAGTTCCCAAGCCGGAAACGCGGCATTACTGCACTGGCTTGGGGAATTTCTTTCTGGCAATGGCCTGAATAGTTGGACAGTGACCTGACGGAGGTGCAGCGATATTTGTTAGGCAGGCGATGAGTTCTGAGGGGATGAGAGTCGTGAATCCCCCACATTGACACATTGAGGCTCCAAGTCTCAGCTTGCCGTGCCCCAATTGGACATCGCTCTTCGTGCAACCTTGTAACTATGTTTTCATTGGATTTACAACATGCGCCGCATCAGAGTATAGAGTGCTTGGCCTTCTCATTCAATTTTCGCACTAGATCATTTTTACTATCAGCTATACTTTACCAGAAAGTATGCTATATGACAGCATGCACTGTTCGCTTTCTACGGGACTTCTTGAGAGATCAGTTTCAGAGTCCGCAGTAACCACCAGACTTGAAACATGGCGGCGCGTGTCGGACATTTCACCCCTGCGTGTATCATCGGATGGACTAATGTTTCGTTTGACAGCCTGCCAAGCACACGAAACAACTTGGGACGAGAGAACTTGATCAGACGAATGCGTTTGGCGACCATGATTGCTGCCCTCTGCCGTTTGGCGTAGCGCTGCACTGGAATGGTGATACTTGCCGCACGTCAATTGCAGCCCTTTAATTGAAATGAGCTTGCGTGCATCCGCGGGCATCTTATCGACGACGATATAAAATATAATGATCTCACACTGACTGCGATACTATCTTGTCTTTTATTGTGCATCACTGCCATTCTGGTCAATTTCCTTCTCTTTCTTCCCAACGGCCTTGCTATGCGAGCTGCCTCAACATTCCTTATTCATTTTTCTCCATCACAGGAGTAGAAAAAACAACAAAGCCTTTTTGAAGGTCATCTTTCTCCGTTAAAATGCGCTACTCTCATTTCATTGCCTTTGCCGGTTTAGCATGCGCACAACCTGCCCGTCGCGCTGTCAAGGAACTCAACCAAGCTGCCACCGACGAAGCTCAGCAGCGCGACAATTCCGCCACGCGCGCCTTCACCAATGCACAGATCAAGACTGCAGACGGAAAATGCCTTTTTGTAGATAAGCTCTCTGGCGACTTTCGGGCCAACCTCACACCCGTGCAGGTCGCTACTTGTGGCACAACCGATGGCCAGGGCTGGGACATCATCACTTCTGGCAAGCACAACGATCAACAAGGTCAGATGCTTGTCGTAAGTACTCTCACACAAGCATGCTTGAACTTTGATCCGAGGCGCAAGGCTGGGGACCAGGTGAATCTGTTTTCGTGCGGTGGGAGGGCAGATGGAGGTGGCCAAGTGACCAACTCGCAATTGTTCCGATTCGATGGTGGCAATGGGCCGTTGAGCTTGGTTCCAGGAAACAGTATTGGAGAGTGCCTATCAAGCCAGGGACAGCGTTTGGACGTCGCGCCTTGTGTCAATGGAGCGGAAGATCAAAGCTTTACATTCAGTGCAAGCGGCAACCCAGGGAACGGGACGCAGCAAGATGGAAACAAGACTGGAAATGGGAACGGCAATGGCGGAGGTAGTTGTAACAAATAGGCGTAAAGACGACGACCATGTCAACCGGAATATTCTTTACTCACATATATCCAACACGGTTGTCGACTGCAGGCGCTTGGCGCAAAAATGGTCAGTTCTAGAGTAAAATTCAGGATTTCATCACATACTCATGCTCATTCTATAATTTAATGTGGCTGACCATCAGTTACGGGGCGAAAACTACACACTTGCCAATTCCATTATGCTCCGCAGCTACATCGAGGGCTTCCTTCCAGCTCTCCAAAGGAAAAGCCTTTGTGTCAGAGAATGCCTCTCCGGCGGGAAACAACCCGATTTCGAGCATTTTGACGAAATGCACAATCGTTTCTCGGTCGTACATCATTCTGTCCCTCAGTGTAATGCTGTTGACCATGACCTCCGGCACGCCGATGGTGCTCATCGAACCCATCAAACTGACCCGTCCACCACAGCTCAACGCCTTGATAGCGCTTTGTGTATGCGTAGCCGTTGTCACATGATTTTGGGGTAATATCCAAGACCACATCAGCAGCGCCAAAGGATCGAAGGGCAGCAGCATCGCCCTCCACGTCACCTGTGATTGTCACTATCTCGATGCTCGCTCTCGGCAAGTCCTTTAACACCTTGTCTTTCACACCAGCCAGCTTATTCGCATCGCGGCCCATAGCGATGACCCTGGCTCCCATGGTGGCTGCGATCTGGACACCAAGACTGCTGAAAAAGCTCGTGGCAGGACAGACAATGATCGTCTCACCTGGCTGAAGGCCGATATCCCTCAGTCCCCCAAAGGGCACTAGAAGGTATGAAATGGACGCCAAGTCCTGTGCTGTGTATCCCAAGTCGCGACATAGTCTTGCTTCATTTAGTGGTATGCAGTTCTTGATGGGAAGCTTGGCGTACTCCGCGAATGTGCCATCGCGCCAAACGCCTCGCATGAGCTTTTTGCTGCCCTCCGTGGAACCTTGGTAGTGAGCCGTCAAAAACACACAATTGGGGTCGTCGCGCCCACGCACAACGCAGTCCACGTAGACGAGCTGATCTTTTTTGAGGGTCGTGGCATCGGGACCGATAGCTGCGATACGACCGATGGCCCCAAAGGCAGCGACGAGAGGTGTGGGGAACAGCAGAGGCCGGTTTCTTGTGTAAACATCCCTGTGATATGGAAGAATGGCACCCGCCTCGATGCGAATGATGGCGCTGCCTGTCTCGGGTTGGGGAGTCTTCACGGTCTGAACTTGGAACCCGGCTTCTCGGCTTTCGAGAACCAAGGCTCGGTGCTCCGTTGGCAAGATGTGTGACATGTCGGACATTAAGTGTTCCTTCGGGGTAAAAGTTAAGTTCTAATAGTGGTGAATACGCAGGCTCATCTATAATTCGATCTTGTAGCTGTCATTCTGTAGTCATTATTTATAGTCTGTAGCTCTCGGAGTTTCGCGTGTTTAATTAGTCATTCCCCAGCACTGTAAATAGTGCAAGTCCGCAAAACTGGAGACGACCCTATTAAATCTCCGCTGCAGTGTACCGAAAGATCTGAACCCGGAGGTGGATCTAGGAAGCTATTTGCCGAATAAAATGGGAAGACGCGTTCTAATTTGGCGGGTCGAGAAGCCATTGCCCAGTTGCGATTCATCGTTTCGGGTTCAGATCCATGACTCGCAGGTACTGAATAAAGAGTCGAACTACTTGCTTCCAATATTTCCCATTCAGGAGTGCCAAGTCCGCTACAGTGTATTAACAGAAGGACACCCTCAAACAATTAGTAATTCAGGAGGTCTGTTCTCCGTTATGTGTTGATGCATTCTTCGATCTTTACGTAACAATGGTCCAGCTTTGGCGCCTCGACTCCTCCCAACTCAGACCTTGGGTTCGACCGGCAGACTCGTAACCCTATCATCATGCAAAGCGCCGAGATCGGTGTATAGGTCCAACGTATTCGAGTGTCTTAGTACTCACATTCTTTCCTCGGCTGAGGGACCCATGCCTGGTTTCCGCTGGGCCGCTATACCAGGAGGTCATGTTTCCTGAGATTGATTACAAAGACCAGAGTGTTTGCGGTCAGTGATTCAGGCACTTGGGCCATGGAAGATACTATTGGATAATGAATGAAACCCTTACTAATCGTGCACAAAAAGTCTTCATTGTTGTTGCACCTCCATTCACCGCTCTGTCTACAGGCTGGCGCTACTTCCGAACTTGGTCTAAATTCACACTCCTGTTTCTATCTCCGCAAAGCACTCCGAGATCCAAAAAGACGACGTGCAGCGTCTGTGACCGGTTGAGATAAGTGCACTGCAATGGCATGCCTGTTTAGACGTTGGTCCAGCAAACGGGTGCGATACCAGGGGGATAGACACAACTGCGTCTCTCCTTCACGGCGTCTCCCTCCAAGGGAGCAGCCTGCACGGCGAAAGCGACTTCAATTCAATCAGAGTTAGCACTAAGCATCCAGTTTGTGTACATATAGTTATGTGACGTACAAAGAAGGGCGATAACGGTCTTGAACTCCATTTTCAAAAAATCGATAGTGTCAAGGTGATTCCAATTAGTCCACCCGTTGTGAGCGGAGGGAGATTGTGATTATAGCTGCGAATGTAAATTTTGATAAGTATTGAGTACTTGTAGTCATACATCCAATTGCTTGTTGATGACTTGAGGGCCATTATTTATATGCCAACAGGTAGTTGCTCTATTGGACCATCCCCGGCCAAGGAACATTGCTCTGAAACACCACGTCGCCCTCCCCGGCCCCCTCCTTGAATGATCCGCAATAATCTTGCATGATAATCAAGCGTTCAAACTAAGTTAGTAGATAATCCGATCTTTTTTTGGCCGGTACTTACTTCGACCGAGCTTCCGAAGGAGTGCAACGTTCATCCGCTATAAAATCGGGCCCGTGGCTGCGTCAAGAAAAAACTATCACCGGGCCGCGCATTCAATCGGCATTGAATCGCGATGAAACCTGCGACCCGACAGTTTCGGGAACAACTAGCATCCTTGAATAAGATTGATCTCACAGTGTGACATGGAAAAGAGGAGCCTCCCCGTTTCAGTGGATTGGCGGAATATCTCAAAGGATTTCGCCGTGAAATCATCATTTCCAGAGGAATAAATGGAGTCGCTATGCCCTCTTAAATAGATGTGAGGTAAGCTAAGTGTTGCGGTGCGATGTATAATAGCTGCTTATTTTGCAGAGTATATTCCCCTCCGGCCTTGTATGGCAAGACGACTCCGGAGAGCCGGACCTGTCTGAGCTGCGGAGCTAACAAGACGAGCGAAATCAGGGGGAATATAACTAACAGAGTTCGTTGTCTGAATTGAAATATAAAGAACCGGAGTAAGCATAGTAAAACACGACACCATAATGTGATCCATTTCGTCTTTGAACGCAATCCAAAGCGAGAATATGACAGCACGGAAAATGTATGGCGAAGAAGTCATTCCTGTCTCTACTACACCAGCAAAGTGAGAGGCTCACACTCCAACAGCATCGTCATCATCGCATTTCAGGGGATTGTAAGTGTTTGTAGGGTTTCAATCTTAACGCGGCTAGCCTCGTTACCATCCAGTGCGAAATCCAAACGAGATGAGTGGTATCACACCGCCCTCTCGGCCCATGACTGAATAATCCCCTCGTTAGTCTCTGGGTAGACCTTCAGTTCCGCCTCATCTCTATTAAGAAAGGTGTTTGGCTGCACAAACTTCCATCGTGGGTTTGGCTTTGAGCAGACAATCTGTCGCCACTGCTCATAGACACCATCGACGGCGCACAGTGGCTCGTAGAGCTCGAGGCACGAGGCAACATCAGCAGTGCATCGTCAGATATGCAAGTGGCAAAGATAGCGACCAGGAGCAGGTTTGCCGTGGGAAGCAATTTTGCTGCGGTCGACTTGAACAGTGAGGCCAGAAGTGGTGTGGTCGTGGGAGATGCGAATGACACCACCACCTTCTTGGAGGAGGAATTTGAGAATGAAGAAGTGGGCCTGAATCCGGTTAGTCCTCCTTCAACTCATGATAGAGGGTCGGGTGCAAACCTGGTGATGGACTTGGCCCCATGACTGGTTCTCGAAATTGAAGTGTTCGAGTGCTTGGAGCCCATCAACACCAATGTTGAGGTAAGTGACATAAAGAACTTGTACTGTTAGTCAATTACTCAAGTGGGTTGTGTGACAACATACGTTCATCCGCTTTGATTTCAGTAGTGTCTGTATATCCAAATACATTCAGTACCTCCTTGTTATCCATGAGGTATTCGGACACTAGAATGGCGCGGCACTCTTCCACCGTCCCGGCCAACTTTCCAAAGACGCTGTTCCATATCTGCCCCGGTAAGTAGTATTGGCTTATGGGTTTCCCGTCTATGGGGTTGATAGGAAGGTTGTTTTGGTCGAAATTGTAGCGTCCTGGCGTAGTTTCGCTGAGGAGTTTCCCGGTTTCGTGACCTAGTAGCTCATGGATGGCTGTTGTAATGAATCTGACGATGTGCATGCAGCTCTTAAATGTGGGCAGCTCAGATGGATCAACCCAATGACAAGGTAGCTTGGGGTTGTTGTTGGCGCTCAGGCGATTTGCGAGAACGACATTCTTGAATCCACATGTTTCTCTTATTTTTTCGTACTGGTGTGGTAGTCAGTTCTTGTTCATGAAATCGGGCACATTCGTACAACTTACGTTGGGAAGGTTCGCGGCCTCGAAAACGACGCTACCGCACACAGCAAGTGCTGGGACAATTAGCGAGAAATTCAGTCTCCGTGTGTATACGACTCACCATGAACACTAGTGAAGTCGGGCGCCTCAAACAAGCTCTTTTAAAATGGCTCTTTGCCGTCATTTATACACTCACTCGCCCACGGCAAGTGTTGAATGGTGAGAGTTGATTTCTCTACCAGTTGCCTTAGTCTCAACATCGCCTGGGTTAGCAGTTCCAATCATAGCTCCCCACTCGGACCTGATGCCAGCTGGATCGCGGTAAGACTCCATAAACCCGATCATATTCTCAACTGTTGCAGATACGTCAGTCACCCATGCCTTTTGTGACTTCTGGAAAGCGTCCAGAGAGCCAGTGCGAAAGCATTCAATATAGTGTTCGAGAAACCGGCTTTGTTTCATGTTCCCAGCGTACTCTTTCGCCTTTTCTAGGGTGGAGCAGATCTTAGATAGTTCCTCGCAGTGGTCACCTTTGACGATGAACACGTCATCCTCGAGTCGCAGTGAGTCTTTGGTAGAGTCATCGATTTCGACAGAAGCCTGAAGGACATGATAGACTGTTTTGTCACCTTGTAAGACTTTCTGCAATCGAGTGTTCTCGGGAGCGAGGGAGTGTTTTCCCATGATCTTGGATACCTTAGCGATTTCTTGCGGAGAAATAGGTTCTATGCCTGGTTAATATGCTGACTGAGCGTTCGTACTGGGATATCCGAGACCAAATGGCGGAACTGCTAGGAGTGGCTCAATGATCCTCTCTCGCCTAGTCTTGGTCTTAGGGGAGACGGCAGCAATCTTTCTTAAAGTTTCCACACCAAGATTGGGAACAAATTTCTGATCACCTTCTCCCTGTTGATAATGAGTAAAGATCTGAAGGGTTCCTCACTACTAGACTTACATAAAAGTTGCCCAAATTACAGAGAAACATGCCGGCATACTCCAAGAAGCACTCAAGTTCCTCGGGTGTGATATTGCATTGCGCCAAGAATTTATCCCACTGCCCATTGCAAACATGGTATAAATCCATGATGAAGTCGAGAATATCTGGGCTTTCCGGGGATACTTGCCGCATGACAATTCTGCTCCCATGCCAGGCTGCTCTCGCAAGGTGATGCGCCTAGAGCTTCTATCGTGGCTCAAGGGCATCGAAAACAGGCTTCACAACAAGCTGATGGATCGTAGTCCCAACTATCGGGGAGTGAATACTCTTGGTCGAAGCCATCACGTGTATGTGTCAAAGAAGACTAGTTAGCAATGCAAATGAATGACGAGAGACACAGGTTGTTAAACAAGCTATTTCTGAGGTTCTTGGGATGAAGAGACATTAGACGGTAAGTAGGCCCACTATATTTAAAAGCTTTTCATCATGAAAGAGGGGTTGATGAGGACTCAGACAATGTGCGAAAAGAGGGAAGATAGAACAGACCCGATGCTGCACATTGCGCTCTATCAAGTACCGTCAATGTCCGTCAAGCCCCAACAGAAGGCGTTCAGCTCCCAAAAAAAGGAAGATATGTATAATTCAAGAACTTAATAACTACCTTTTGTGCATCGAACAAACATAGACTCGCCGTGGAGAAGATGCCGGCCACCATCGCCATGACGGCCTAGGTCCTCGTCCAGAGTGGAACAAGACGGGTGCATGGTTCGGGTAGGCACCGCTCAAATTCGGGTTGAAAGAAAATAAAAAATATTGTGGAGGGGAGGGAGGGACCTAAGAGCTTGAGGATCGACAACTTTGTTCATTCTGTCGCTTGTAATATTGGAGAGAGCAGAAGACTCGTGCCAAAGAGTAAGATGAGAAGCGCACGGCATGATTAGGGCCGGTTGAATGCAAGCTGTGGATGAGGATGACCAAAAAGTATGTGCAATGACCTCCTAAGTGGAGGGGACATCTACTTGACCAAAAGCACAAGCAATTAGAGAACTAACAATTATAATCAAATCTCTAAGCGTGATTCAGTCTAATAACGCCAATTCAAGAATTGTACTTTCCACTGTATCCATTGCTCTCATATCCTCATTCTCCTGCTTGATCTGCATCACGCGGTTCTTAAATCGTGAATCAGCCAGCACCAAGTCTACCGCTTCGTATATCTGGTTCACTGAGGGAGTTCCTGTTCTCTGATTCACTGCTATACCGGCGTATTCACCTCGAGCAGACACTTCAGGCTTGTCTTCTGTGTCCCCCGCCAATACCATGGGGACCCCGTTCAGTACACTGTGAATGAAGCCGCCATAGCCTGCGTTCATGACGAAAGCAGAGGCGTGTGGCAACACAGCATCATAGGGCAGGTAGTCAATGACTCGTGTGTTTTTCGGTCTCGCGACATCGGCCGCAAGACTTACCCCCCTCTGGCCAAGAATTGCGACGACCAAGAGATCAGAACGATGTTCCAGTGCTCTCAGTGTAGGTACAATGAGGTGTTCGTAGTTGACAGCCACGGTACCTTGAGACACCACAACAACTTTTCTTTCCCCGCTTATCACCTCATCCCAGAATGTCGGAAGAGAAAAGCCCTTCGTCCGTGGACGGCCTTTGATGGCACCAGCGAATCGCACTTTCGGGTAAATGTCCGATCTCTCGTATTCAAGACTTGGAGGGCACATTTGAAGTGTGATATCTGCTGACAAGGATAAAATGTCAAGAGGCAACGCGGGTTTGTATTCAACGCCTCCAAGCTCTAGCAATATCTTTTCCTGAAGGGCAATCACTGGAGCATACGACTTGGTTCTGTATTCTTCGTACTGTGCTTCGTACATGTTTTGATCGCCTGAGCGTTTATCGGGTAGTTCGCCATCTCCAAATGGTGGAGCATCGCGACTTTTTATGAAGTAGGGTACGGCGTGGATATTGACCGCTCGAGGTCGCTGAGTGAAGCCCCGAGGAAGCGGCGCGCCAAGATACAGGGGATGATCACCCAAGTAAAATGACTCAGTAAGAATGACAATCTGCTGAGAGGGGAATTGGCTCTTGATATCTTCCAAGGATTTGTAAAGTGCTTCCTTTCTGGCAGCTGTGGGCTTGACAAAAAGAGTGTTAAGACTTTGTACGTTCCTCTCTATCCCGGACTGGAATTTTTCCATTTCCTTCTTGAACCCGACAATGTCTATGGATGGGATGCCGATAAACCTGGCGCCAATCTGCTCAATTCGCGTCTGGAACTCTGGTTCGGCGATGAAACTAACGGTATAACCACGTTGTACCAATTCATCAACAATGTTAATGATTGGCAATGTGTGGCCCATGGCTGGAGAAGCGCAAGCTAAGATATGGAGTCTCGATTTGTCAACTGCTCCATTTCGCTGAGAGAGGAGATTCTGAACTGTCATAGTGGCGGTTAAATTTTGGGCAGGAAGAAAAAATAAAAGAGTCTTATCGTCAGGATCAGGTCGTATCTAGAGCGGTGCATGAGGAGCACTGCTATATATGCCTTCACCGCGTTCTCAGTTGCCTCATTCAGGTCTTGAATTTTGCCTCAGATTTCCCCGGGGAACAGATACGAATAAATGCGACCCAGATAGCCTAACAGCTAAAGCTACTTTACTTGCCAAGATAGCGTCTCAATCATTCGGATTCCGGCTGGAGTGCGGTGGTCGTAGATAGTCGGACCTAACTTAGCTTCCTTCTCGACGATCAGACTACGACCATGCAGTCAGATTGCATAAGACCCTGCACGGTGCTGAGAATGGATCTTCAGGCCGTGTATCTCCGACACACCGTTAGAAATGAGCTATAATAGTTGGGCTCTCAAGGAAGGCGATCACAAGCGCTATCATATTAGCCTGTTGTGCCAGGATGTCTCAAATGTCCATTGGTGCATGTGGGTGACTTGTGTCCAGCTTGGCTCGAATGATGTGCTGGGTCATAAATATAACAGTCTTGCAGCTGGTCAACTAGAATTTGTAATTGAAACTTTATAAGCTGACCCGGAGTCCGGGCCGAGCCTCTGTCGGCGAGGAACTCCGAGAAAGAAATGCCGCAAGACAGGGAATGGGGGCATGGGTTGGCGCGATATTTTCTGGTCCTAAAGGGACTCGGCCGATCGCGTTTCATGACAGTCCGGAGATTGATATCGGCCTTCGGCCTGCGCAAATACCGACCCAAGTCGCGATGGACATGTCCAGTGATATACCGGTTGTGGCGGAATAGCAATAGAGTTACATCGCATGCAAAGTGGAGTGGTAGGGGAAAGCGCGGATCGGCAAAAGAAATACAAGCCAAGCTTTGTGGCCGCTGACGAAGCGGCCGTAATCCCTGGCTCCGCCGTTGAGAAGTGAAACAGAGACAGCGTGAATCATTTTCTCTTTGGTCTAAGTCCACAGGCAGGATCTTTTGTTGTCGATAAACCGGCGAGACTCAACCCCGAGATAGATTGTTGAGGCAAGTGTGCCCATTTCCCACCTCCTAGATCGCAGTACTAATAAACACATTCCTCCCGTCGCCCGACTACAAAAAACACTTTTATTTCATGCAATTCTTTCATTGGCTATACAAGGCCCCTAAGTTGTGTCAAGAAAATATTCATCCTACAATCGCAATTCATCATGACAGCAGTTTTGCAGAAGGTTGAGCTTGCAGACAACTTTGCTGTTTATGCAAACCCTGCAGCTGATCTGGAAACTCGCTTCATTTACAAAGAAATATTCGAAGACAATTGCTACGATGTTGCACCTTTCCCGGAAGACCCCTTCATGATCGATGCCGGCGGCAACATCGGCATGTTCAGCCTGTACATGAAGAAAAAGTATCCTTCTGCCAGAATTATTGCGTTCGAACCAGCACCTAATACTTTCAATACATTCAAGCGCAATATGGAGCTTCATAATCTTCCTGACGTTAAAGTTCAACAATGTGGGCTCGGTCGTGACGAATCGACAATGACTTTGACATTTTTATCCTAACATGCCAGGCAATTCTACATTGCATGGGGATGAGAAGGACAAATTCGTCAAGTTGTCTGACCCTGAACACCCAATTATCAAGCTTCTCGAGAAGACTGAGCAAGTACAGGTAAAGGTCAAGCGCCTTGCTCAGTTTTTAAATGACGTACCCGACGTGAAGCGCATCAATTTGTTGAAGGTTGATGTGGAGGGTGCGGAGTTAGAGGTCCTTGATGGACTTGACGAGGCGCACTGGGATCTGATCGATAATATCGCGCTTGAGATTTGTGACAGTAATGATGATCTCACTAAAGCTGAGAATTTGCTGCAGTCAAAAGGCTTCAAGGTGTCCAAGGAAAGAGCAGAATGGGCACCGAAAGAGCTTCCTATGTACATGATGGTTGCCAGGCGAAATTAGAGACAGAACGAAATGACTTTAGGGATAGTTGATCTATAGCCGGAGTTGAGATAGAATCAAGATCACTGCTCTTGTTGTCTTAAGGCCAAAGGGTAGCGACAGGATATTTTTAATGGTGTGAGACGTTGCTTTTGCGTTTAGCAGCAATATCGTAGAATATGCTGCCATCATAAACGCGCCGTATGTCCTCCTTCTTCATTCTTCCATCTTCTGGCCAGAGCAGAATATATGTTGCCAGCCCTATAACATATGTAAGCTTTCTTTTCTTTGCGTAATGCAGCCCCACAAGTACACAGGACCCTTCACTTACACTCAAAGAATGTGCCGAATGTTCCAATGGGATCAGCGTACAGTCTCTGACCTTTGAGCAGACTCGCCGCATTTTTCAGGGCCAGATAGTCTTTCCCATCGCTGTATTTGGCGAATATGGCTTCAAACTTCTGTGGTACAAATCGCCCCTCGTTGTCATAAGTCCCGCTATCGCTGCCGTGTTTGTCTTTATGGATCTTATCCAGGTAAATTCGGAAGTATGGGTCGGGCAAAAGTCCGGAGACAGTGGGGTATGAGAAATTACCATGGATGATGAAAGTCGCCAACAGACAGAGTAAGACGTTGAAGCCAAGAGTATGAAATCCGCGAAAAGTGTCAATTGGCCAGACAATGCCATCTCGGTCGCTGTCGAAGAACTCGCAGTGCTGTTGTAGGACCTGTATTAAACCGTTTAGCTTACCCTGTTTCCACAATCATGCTTGATTGGTCTAGTATTTCTGAACTCACGCTCTGGTGCTGATGGCGATGCGCCCAATTGTTCTTCTCGGTTCCGTCTGGGTGACTGTGTGTTGCGGCGATGTTGACCCTCGCTGTTCCTAGATGGGGGCTTATTTCAGCTTCAGGGTGCTGTTGATGGTCATTGAGGGCGCATACCGATGTGAGGGAGCTGGTGACCATCCTCTGGCTGTAAATAAAGAGGGCGCTCCAAGGTTACAGGAACATCAGTTATTCCCGTGCGAACGGGTTGTGTGGTTCCTCTTCGAGGGGAAACATTCTCTTGCTTCCCATCCACGTCACTTGATGGACTCATCTTGCAAAGATGTAATGAGTACAGATTGAAGGCGTGGCAGGAATGTCTGGCGGCTTTTTTGGCATGTTTTGTAGCAGAGGAAAAGGAGCTATATTACTTCTGACCCTCCTCAAACATTGACCCAGAGCATTTCCAGTATGTCATGATTGTGTCAACAGGCGGATGGCCTCATCTACACGCAGAATCACATGCCAACGTACGGAGCTGCGACAGGTCAGACGAACCGAATTGGCGGGCAGAGATGTACAAAATTCGAGTCAATCTTGATTGTCAGATTTCGACCCATACAAAATGTGATCATCAATTTTTAATGCATCCGCTCGTAGTGGCTGTCATCGGAAAGCGGGTATCATGTCCCTGGATGACGGCCAGATGACGGGATATGATGACGTCAACATCGAATCAAGGTAATGCAAGGTCTTATCATTGGATGAATTTCATTTTCATGCGACAAAAAGCAACCGAGATATCTAATAAAGCATGCACTATCTGATAAGATTAGTACATTACTTCCAGCCACACCGGGCCGAGACATTCTCAATTCCCAATGGCCCATTCTATCTGGTTTGTAGTGCTGCGCGATCATCCCAACGTGATGACAAGGCTTGAATTATGCCCAAATCTCAATATACAACTTGATTCGGTGCGACATAATTCTTTCGGGAGGCCAGGCGAAATAATACGGAAGCGGTCGCTCACGGATTATTGATAGCCTCTGTAAGACTGGCCATTAGTCATGTGCTTGGACCTGGTTGGCCCAACATAGGGATTCCCTTACATGCCCAGAGAAACTTTCTATATGTAAAAACCAAATAGCAATGACAGTTTACTGATCTTGGGGGGTAAATTCTATCAACAATAGGATGTTCCTAGCAAGCCAACAGGCATCAGTTTTATTTCTATCTTTGTCCAATATGGGTCGTTACGCATACATTCTTGACACCAGAGGCCCCTTGAGATGATACCAGATCCAGTGACAATGCTGTAAGAGATAATATTATGCCTCCAAAAGCGTTGAAGTCCACTACACTTGACGTCTAATGGGAATCTACATCTTTCTATTACCGTATCTATAAAGAAAGAACATCTCATCAACGGTTCGAATGACACATAAAAATAATAGCCCAATATATAGTTCAGCCTTCCATCTTCTGAAGCAAGTTGTTCTCTCGAACAAATTCCGTCCAAGTCTTCAACTTGAGTCCCGGAATCTGTGATAGGATTAATAACAGGTCTAAGGGGAGTACAAGTCAGTTCGTAGTAAGAAAGATCACACACTTACGTCTGTAGCTTGGACAAACTCCTTGCGAGCACAAACGTTCCCCATCTCTTCAAATATCAGAAGCTGCTCAGTAAAGTCCAATGCTAGCTCTGGCGTAAAGTTCTCCTCCTCGATCATATTCTGTTGGAATTCCTCAGATGTAATCTTCTGGTATCGAACTTTCACGTTAAACTCTAAAACACCGGTTAGATCTGTCAGGCACGAAAGCATCCGGACATACGCACCTCTGTCGAGGAAAGAAACTTTCTCCGCCTCTGAAACGTACTCGACATAGAACGCGATAGTCTTCTCGAGATAATTGGGTCCAGCTTCCACGATAGCCCGCACAAGGCTTCCAGTATCTTCAATGGATACGTTGGGCAATCCGGTGCCCTCGCTGAGGGGAAAGCGGTGGATGTAGCTACCGTTCTCCTGAGACTGAATTAGCATTTAGGGGCTCGCTCAAACTTCATATTAGAGAGTCAAGAAGTGTAATTACTGCACTTGCCTTGCGCGGTAGATATTTCCGTGGATAGTTCAGACAGTTCTCAAAGTAGTTCGGGAACAGCACCACAGTTGTCTTCTTCCAGAGCTCCGGCCATTGCGTCTTTATGTATTCGGTGACTTCGCTCTTGCTCTTCCAATGATAAACGTGAAGAAATTTGTCTTCTGACATTTCGACAGGGTCTGGCAAGGATGCCCAAACAAAATGCTTCAACCCGGCGATGCTAGCGGCAGCATCAACCAGCAACTTGCCCTACGCGACTTCGGTGGACGCAGAGCCAGAGGACCAAAAGTCTGTCAAGCCATAAATTATATCGGCGCCATGGAATGCCTTCTTGAGCGACTCTGTTCCGGCACTTAGGTCAGCGGATACAAGTTCTGCCCCATCTCTCAAGAGGGACTGCGCGGATGGCTTCGATGTGTCGCGTGTCAGTGCTCTAACATTGTAATCGTCCAGATACTTCAGGAATTCATTGGCGACAGAACCTCCCTAGCGCATGCATTAGCTTCTTTTCTCAGTTACAATTCCTGCATCGAAGCTGAGTGCCATTTGACTTGCCTGAAGACCTGTTGCCCCAACGATAGCTACAGTCTGGCGAGGCATCGTAATTCTTTAATCTGGTTAGCAATCCAATGACAAATTTAATGATGGCGTAGGTAGCATAAAGCGGGAGATTTTTGGCGTTGGATCGCAGGGTAGACAGCAAACTATTCTTTAAACCAAGGTTGAGTGGCACAGTAATTACCGCGAAGGTGGTGATTAAGTACTCCATCTCCTCACGACACCACAGATCACTCAGGCCTTGTCTCGTCTCGCACTTCGCACTTCGCTCTTTCGCTTTGCAACTACGAAATGCCGAGAAAGAGATCGTCGGATAGACCCGCCGCCGCACTGTTCCTCACTCTTGGCGATATTGGGTAATTCGGGGAACCACCGGAAGTGGTTTTTATTAAGGCTTGGAGTCATACGTAGTAAAGTGAAGGTTAAGGGTTAATAGACTAGATATAAGATAGCTAATAGCTAGGGTTTTTACTTAAAAATTTTTATTTTTTATTTTTTATTAAAAGCTTATAATAAAAGTTAAGCTTTTTTTTTTATATTATAAAATATAAAATAATTAATAATTAAAGTTTTTATTTAAAAATATTTATTTTTAGCCTTTTTTATTATTTTTTTAATATTATCTTTATTTTCTTATTAAAAGCTTATAGTAAGGGTTAGGCCTTTTCTCTTATATTATAGGCTAAAGGTTATAGACGCGCTACGCGCGTAAGCGCGGGGCCACCTTGCGGCTCGTGATAGTTTTCTTCGGACTTTTGAGAAAGCAATGATGGCTAACGGCATTCGCAAACACGACTAGAAACTAGTAAATTTTTTCTAACGCTCACAAATTGCCCTTGACTGACTGAATCATTGTTGCCGCATTGGATCGGCTCCTGCTCGGCATCCGGTGTCGTCCGAGTGCAGAAAGGCAGTTGTTATCCCAACAACGCACATGATTTAGCTAAATAACATCGCAGGATTATCACGAAAGACTGAAATTCTTTTCTTTGTTTTCTTTCTATTTTGCTTTATAATATTTGCTTCGTTTGCTTCTGAGTTTACAAGTCTCCAAATCCGAGATCATGGATTCAACTACAGTTCTTATTACAGGGGCAGGACGAGGTCAGTTCAGCAATGCTCTACTTTCGGGAGTCGAAATAATTTATGAGCTATCTTGCACTAACTGATTACCAAGGCCTGGGGAGAGTATTAACAGCTCTATATCTATCGTTACCAAATCATACTGTGATTGCCGGCGTGAAAAATCTGGATAACGAGGACTCTTTTACCCTACAGTGCCTGCCTTGCGCTACAGGGTCGGCCATCATTGTTGTCAAAATTGACTGCCACGACCCACAAGACGCACGAAATGCGATTGTTGTGCTGCGGCAAAAATATGGTATAACGCACCTCGACATCGCCGTAGCAAACGCTGGCATTTGCGAGTATTTGAAGCCAATGAAAGATGTTGAGGTGTCTGAGTTGCATGCGATTCTTGACGTCAATACGTGGGGCTTGCTCAGATTGTATCTATCAAGCTAGTCTGCCACTGCTAAACATGTCCAAGAACCCAAAACTTGTCTAAATCTCATCACAACTGGGAGGCATCTCGCGCTCATCCAATGATTTCGGATCCACTGGTTCCTATGGGCTATCGAAAGCTGCCGCGAACTATTTGCTTCAGAAAATTGGAGCAGAGCATGATTACATTTCTGTCGTAGCTCTTGACCCAGGGTAGGTTGTTCAAAGGCTACACGATCATGTCACAACCACACCACAGCGCGCTTACTTTTGTTGAATGACAGTCTCGTGCAAACTGATATGGGAAAGCGTGGAGCTGAATTTGGTTTGCCGTATGCTCCTGTCAAGGTCGAAGACAGCGTTGCAGGTCTCGTTGCACAAGTAAGTTGAATTGACTGACATTACCTGTTCACAAGGCTGAAGATGTAAGATCAACAATGCGACAAAGGAAAGCACCCGAGGAAAATTCATCTCGTATAAAGGCGTAATATTGCCATGGTAGTATTGGGTCGGAAAACTAAGAACTTATCGCGATCGCGCCGAACGAAGAAAGAGCGCTGGCATTTGTCGGCGGTCAGGGGTTGGAATTCTCGACATCCGACACGAACGATCCAAAACAGTTTAGCTTT
>AFRD01000221.1:0-54471 GCA_000222875.2 Periglandula ipomoeae IasaF13
CTACCCCAAGGCGCACAGAGCCATGGTCACTCATCTAATGGAAGTGCATCGGCATCGGCATTTACATCCCCGGGGGCTGCTCCTGACAACGTTGTTCAGTCAGCGCAGTACCAAGCCCTTTCGCGCTTGATCAAGACGACGGACCCATCTATAGTACGGCAAGTAATACGAGATATACATGAGGTGACAATGCTTGGCTCGGAGTATCATTTTGCGTTTATGGTGCGTAACAGGAAGAATTTGCAAATTGGCCACATTTGTGTTTTTAAGCTAATCGTCCGTTGCAGCTGAACACAGCCTTTCACCAGGCCAGTCCGGCGACCTTGAATCGGAGTGTTAAGAATTTCGGTGCGAAACTCGTCAGTTCTTCCTTGAGCAGCGTGTTGTCTCATATGACAACGGAACACTTGGATAGCGTCACGGATGAACTTCTCCCCAAGCTCAGCAATCAGTTCCTCGATCGGGCGCTGGACAAGAGATTAAGTACAATCCGCGCTCGCTCGCTTGTTAATGCACTGGCGAGAGCAGAGCGCCTTGGTATTGATGAAAGGGATATTGTTGATGAGGCGAATGGCGGCGCTGAGCTCGTCATCCCGCACCGCCATCCAGATCTTGCACAGAACCTAACACAGATGAACGAGGTATCACGCCCATCGCAGCATCAGCTGGGCAACCAGGCCATGTCATACACACCGCAAATTCCACCGGCCACGCAATCGCATCATAATGAGAAAGCGCAACACATCATGTGCTGCAGTATTTGTGCCCGCCCTTGTTCTGGGGCGCATGCGCTCCGCTACGTAAGTCTAGCGATTTTTCGAAATGCTCTGAACAGATATACTGAGACTATTTCAGCACAAGATGAAGAAAGGCTGCGCAAACTTGGGGACCTACGAACGAATCACTCACGATATCTGTCCCCATTGTGGAACAATCTTTGCAAATGCCAGCGGTTTGATGTATCATGCAAAATCACAGGTTTGTGGCAATTACACGGATGAACATCTTCGCGCAATTCTTCCAGTATTGGAGCGGTTTTATCGCACAAGGCAACCCGGTTGGACATCAAGCCCTGTGTCTCGGCCAGGACCGTCGACTGCCGTGGATTCATTGACAGGCCTACAAGCCGGACAGTCGACATTCAAAGCAGCGAACACTGCTAGTATGTCACGGCACAGCAGCGCTGTACCTCCTGCGGAGGCGCCACCGAGAAACCAAGATGCATACTCTCATCTCTCTGCCAGGGACAGAGCCACTTTTGATGCTGCAATGAAGCAGCTTGAAGAGAAGTATAGCGAGGAAATGAAAATGATTTATGCAAATTCAAGCTTGTCATCAAAAGATCGTGAAGTCGAACTCTCCAAGCTCAAGAACAGGTTCAACACAAAGCAGAGCATGACGCGGAAGAAATTCGGCATCAGACTTCGAGAGAGACGGCCCAAATATGAAATCGAGGCAGAGCGCAACCGGATCCTATCATCGGCTTCGACGCCTGAATTAAATAAGTCCCGAGCCGTAGTAGAGCCAACCCCTAAAAAGCAGAGAACAAGCATGGATGGTGGAAGGTCCATGGCCACTTCACCAGAACGTCTGAACCCACCTGCAACTTTGCCAGCTAGAGTCCCCGTAGGAGCAATGGGGGGGTTGGGCAATACCGCTGCCACAGCTGAGCTCGTAGACCCTACGATATCCTCGACTCCAACGTCGACCCAACCCAATCCGCCAAATGGTCCTCCACTACCGACCCAACCACATCAATCAGGTGGCCGTCCACCACCGATCACAAAGACTACACAGCCAACTGTTTCCAAGGCGTCAAACCCGTCCGGCGAGTCGCCAAATGACCCCATGGAGGTTGATGACTATGACACCGATTCTGACAGCAACACAGACGATGGAGACGACGACGATATCCCTTCCATCTTGCCACAAAGTCGGTAGTTGTATTCAAGACAAGGTGACATCGCTCGTTATCCTTTTGGTCAAGCTTTCCTTTCTTTCGTGCTCTATAAACAAATTTGGAGGTGGCGCTAGGCTGGTGCACAGTTTATTTCACTCTACCTAACATGTTGATGGAGCTGAACTGGGACATGGATACATTTAACATTGATTTCAGCAGTTGCATACGGTGATTCATTTGAAGCTCTCGAGAGGATTATGGGGGGTTGAAACAGCACCACGTATCTAATGAGATCACACCAGCGTATTTTTGAAACGGGCATCACGCAAATTGGAGTTAAGGTATGGGCGCAGTATCCGGGTGACTGGATGTTAAACAGGGTTTATTCTTGACCACGCACCGCACAGGGGATGCATGCACGTCACAGTCAAATCATGAATGTGGATTTAAGATCATTTTACGTATAAGGACGAATCGCGTTGACTACAATTCCAATGTGATAATGGATTTCGTCAGAAACAGATGCCTGCTCTGCGTGTTGAACAGTTGATGCCGGCTCGTATAGGCGTACAGATCTGAGATATGAGAATCGTCATTGTCACTGATTTTATTACGGGGAAGAACAGCCACTAAAGGTTGATGTGACCGTCTATGCATGTTTTGAAACGACACCAGAACGAATTGACGGAAGCGTGGCGACGAACGGTTGCGAACAGCTGCAACGCTTTGATACACGGTGATATTACGGAGGGGCCAGATAAACCGGAATCCACCAACCACGACATCCCTGACCAGCCCGATGGCATGGTCGTGTGCGATTGGTAATTAACTCACGAAAGGGCAACGATGCTGGGACGCTGGTTTCCATCTTTCTTTCCCGATCTCAGATGCGAGCTCGATTTTCTCTATTTTCGGGTCGACTTCATAGCGCAGACCAGGCTTAATCGTAAGCGAGAGTGGCATCTTCATTCACCCTGGTGATGCAAAATGCGACTCTGGCCGATGGGGACATGGGACAACGGACTGCTGTTAGTTCCCGTCCCACTAGGGGTTTGGGTTTCTTGTCCCTTGATGAAGAAACCAGGCTCGCACGGGGAGACCGGGCCAATGATACGGGGTAGAGTGAGCCACCTACTGAGTGGTGAGGGGAATGCGAAAGCTGTGAAGCCTCGTCGGAGACGGTTGGGCGAAGTGGCACTTGTTTCACGAACGAGGATGAACTGATCAGACCTTGGATGTAGGCAATTCGGAAACAAATGTTTGGATGGAGGTGGCATGGTCTTGTTTGATCAACCCGTGATTCAGGGAGAGAGAGTGGCGGTGAGTTGGAGTGTCTGGTTTGCCGGCGCTGCAGCCTGTGGCAGCTTGTGGCAGAGCTTGTGTGCAAGAACCATGCCAAACACAAGGCGACATAGAGACAGCTGGATTCAACAATGAGTCTGGTCAAGCGTTACCTGGTACAGAACTGTCTTCTTTCACAGCTCTCTCTAACAACAGCAGTAAGCATCTAATACTGCGCCAGCCGAGAGCGGCGAGCGGCAAGCCCCACCACCCTCCGAACTGGAGCGAGACCCAGCCTGTGCCTGGCAGACAGATAATAATGGCTAATGTTACTGGTGTTGCGAATCCCGCAGGGCAGGCACGCTCGCGTGGCCATCGCCATCTAGGCGAGTCAGGAAGGAACAACTCAAACTGAGCCTGCTTCGTTTCATCGCTTGCATGATTTGTTCCGTTTTTGATCTGTTTCCTCTAGCTCTAGTTTTGTCTGGTTCGTGCCGATGAACACTTCATCTGTTTTTGCTGCAAATGGTTCGTTTCAACCAACATCGACTGCGCTCTGTGTCTGGGCGATCGTTCGTTACAACGCGAAATAGAGCAACAAGTACATGACGCCCCACAAAGTTGCTACTGACGCTTCCGTGAACTCCATCTCTACTCTGATACAATGAACAAGGAACCCCGGTTTGACAAGTCTGAGCCCAGACGGAGTAATCTTAACCTCGCCCAAAGCCAGTCCGACCAACCCGGTTCCTGGCTCTCAACGGAGCGACAGACTGGCTCGACATTCTTTGTTTCTCATTGTCCACACGAGGAGAGTACATACCACCTAGCGGCACAAGCACACGGTTGAGGAGAAATCGGCAGCAGCACAACGAGGCTGAGACTCAGGACAGCAACGGGTCTGACAGGCCATTTGCTGATCTCATTTGAGAAGTTTTTTGAGTACCACGCCTACCTGACATCTGCATGACGCACAACATCCAGCTAGCACGTATTCACCCTAGATACGAGATTGGACAAATGATGTTGGAGAATATCAATCGGCCATGAGCATCTGGCCAGCCCCAACAATTGGTCACACGGCCAAGGCCCTTAGATTCTTGAAACACCGGGTCAAGTCTACGGCATCCCCACACTTTGTGTTTTTTAAGATTAGCCTTACCCGTATGGGAAGTCCTGACCTGCACCATGGCCACTCACCCGTTCCTTTGGGGGTCATGACGTTCACAATGAGCCCTTTTTGCTCTGCCAAGCTAGGGCCAAAACAGGCTTCTAATCCGTCCCGCCGTGGACAAATTTGATTAGTTGATAGTGGCTATCTGCAGATTGTCGACGCCATGCATTGGAAAAGGCGTCGATGGAGCTCAGATTACGCTGGCAGCTACTACAGAGACGAGCCACCATGCTTGGTCACATCTCAGCCAAACGGGTAAGGTGACGAGGACAGAGAGACGTCCGTGAGATACCTACATCTATTGATCGGCCAGCTTCCCCAAACTCAGCTCCCTTGCTCCGCCTAGCATATTGCGTCCTGATCTATCGATGCACCCAGTTTAGCCTGCCAGGGTCAGGGTGCGAGGAAAACTCTCAAAATACGGAAGCACCCTCCATGCCGTGGACTGGGCCTCTTTCTGCTTTCGATTCATGTGCTCATCCACGAGTGAGTGCAACTCGGATCTACCGTGAATCTTCCCGTCTTGGCTTACGCTACGGAGCAGATAACCGTGCCTTCTCAGTGACCGGGCTATCTTGTTTCCCGTACCTTAGAGCTCCAGGATCTAGGTTGATCATTCCTGGCTCATTATGTCCCATCAGCCTTCTGCGTCTGAGGGTGTTTGAGTCTTTTAAGACAGGCACATTCTGCTAGTCTGTATAACTCGAGTCACTTGGTTACCTCCTCCCCGAAAAGCTTGAAGACAACACGCTCTGCTTCTTGCTGACGGGTTATTGATTGATCTGGCTTTGCTGGTACTCGACGCCGTGTGCTTTTAATAGCAAAAGGAACCGTACCATGGTTCCAATCAGCCGACTTCGATGGCGCAGTTCAGCGGAGGCAAAACCAACACTATCACCGACATCACCGCCGCCTCCACCCCCTCCTGCTCCCCCGAGTGAGGATGACATGACAACAGTGCTTATTGGGGCCAAGCAACATCCATTCACCGTTAATAGAACGCTTCTTTGTGAGGCATCTCCCTTCTTTGCCGAGCGCCTGCAAGATGATGTACACACGAAGCCCGTCTGCCTCTGGCTGCCAAGCGAATCAAGCACCATGTTTGGTCTCTTTGTGCAATGGGTTCACTCACCAGTCAGGTTCCGCCGCTTCCTCGATGAGACCATCGCCACAGCCCACGATACAAGTGAGCAGGCTGCTCAGGACTTTCACTGGGCCATTATACGCTTACACCTGTTCGCCTCGCATCTCGATCTTCACAAGCTGCAAGATTTGGCCATGGATGCTCTTCAAGACTTGTATCTCGAATGCGATTGGGACGTGCCACCCAACCTGATCAAGTATCTATACACCCAGTGCGAAGCTGTTCCATCCGTCCGTGTCCGACGATGGGCCGTTGCTATGGTTGCCTTCTCTCTCACTGTCTCCAGCACTCAGGCGCTCAAGTTTCATCCACAAGACGCTGCAACGTCTGATCCAGCTCGCTTCCAAGCTCTTTTCGTCTCTCTTCCAGACTTCACAAATGATTATGCCACGCATGTTCGCAATATGAAGGCTGCAGGGCTGGACATTCGGTGCAAAAACCCGCAGCTACGCATCTCCGCTAACAAATTACGCAACGACCAACGTTTATTTGGCTTTAGAGAGTGCTCTTTCCACTCGCATCGTGCCGCGGTGGGCGAAAGCCGGTGTCCATACAACGAGACCCGCGGCCACAGTAAACATGCCTTTGAGTTGCAGAGCCTCATGGATGGCGAGTCTTCCTCCATAGGGCAGTACTCGCTTTACATGCCACGGCCACTTTTCTCCAGCTCCGCGCGGGAGAGTAGGACTGTGAAACATTTGCGGTCTATATCCAGTGGCTTGAAGGATAGATAAAACCGCGTTCCAAAATGTAAGATCATCTACTTCATACACCTCGCAATCGCTGTCCAAGCTCCCTCTTCAGATCCTGTTCTGTCGGAGCGACACGATTTTGGGGATACCACCTGACGTTTCGTCAAGTGAGACACGGTAGATTCCTCCCGACTCGGCCATGACGTACACGCATAGCAGAGCATGCAGGGTCCAGGACCCTTGCCGCAGCATTCCGACATAGGCAGAGGTCGCGACGCGCCAATGATTGTGGCAAGTCTCGTCGACGTACCGTGTTCGCCGAGTCAAGATAGAGTCGGTGAAGGGGAGAGGAAGAGCGTCGTCTCGACGAGCCATGACGCGTTTGTAGGTCAGGGGACCATGCTGCAAACATGAACTTGTCCTGCATAAATAAATTAGCCAATATGAGTACGATAGTCAGGCTAACATGGCAAGGAAACCTGTCCATAAAATAGCCTGTATATAATGTTTAATACAATTGTTCAATTTTAATGCATGCCATTCTCATTCGAGGACGTGACCATGGTAGTTCGTCAAGCAGCATGTTTGCGCAAGATCACCACTCAGGATTTTCATCAATAATCCAGCCTCGGACACTCATCAGTCACTGCATATTACTCAAATTTCGGCAACTCGTTTGTTGATATGCATAGTTCATTCATCATTCATAGCTGAAGTACAGTTCCTCGTCAATCCAAGTCCAACCCAATGTATACATGATTCTCTTGAAGAAGTAAAATCCACCTGATGGAAACTAAAATTATACATTGAATCCATTCATCCTTCATCAAGTCCTGTTCCAAAAGTTTGTAGAAAAGAAGAAGTTAAAAAAATCTTTTTCTTTCAATTCATGAATTCATAACATCATAAGCTTGGCCAACTGTCGTAAATGTTGATTTTGTTTCCTCATTATTACAAAGGGGAAAATGGTTTCTGTTATTCTGATGGTATTATTTTTGTTTAAAAGGGTGACTGCGAGCGACGAGCATTCTTTTCTCGTCGTCGGAGGTCCTTTAGTCGTTCGTCAATGTAGGCTAGGCGGTTGACGAGGGGTTGTTTGGAGGTGGAGGTGGAGGTGGAGGAGTCGTCGTTTCGCGCGGACTGGACTGTTGCGAAGGGGCGGAAGAGGGTGACGTCGAGGGAGGAGACGCGCGAGTGACGGTTGGGGAAGGAGTGGCTTGTTTTGGCGGAGAAGGGGGAGCCTAGTCTTGCCGGGACGGTCTGGGAAGATGGGAGACCCGAGGGGAAGCTGGAGGCGGTTTGGGTGAGCGGTGGGTTTGAGGCCTCGAAGAGCTCCTGGAGGTTGGTGCGGGGGACGAAGAGGTTGTCGCGCTGGCTGGAGTCCATGGAGCTGAACTCGGGAAGTTGGGAAGTTGAGCTAGAGGAGTCCTGGACTTCGTTGACGGAGGGATCGATCCAGAAGTCGGAGCCGAGACTGGGGCGCTTGGTCCGGCGTGGCTCGAGGACGGATTGTCTGGATCTGCGCTTCTGCGTACTGCTTCGGCTTTGGTCGAGGCGCAGTGGTGATCCTAGGCCGCGGCGGGTGCCGACTGTGTGCGAATGGCGCTGAATCTCGGGCCTCTCGTCGAGACTGCTGGCCAGGCCGGATGAGCTAGGTCCATAACTTCTAGCCATGAACGGCGAGCCGAGGCGTGGCCGGGATTGTGCCAGGTGACCGCCGAAGATGAAGTCTGGCTGCGGCATGGACGGAGGCTGAGAGGGCGTCTCAAACTGCGAGCTCGTCAACTGGGCGAGGGGTCCTTGGATCTGCATCGAGTCGGATGTGCACACGGTCAAGGACATGGCCATGTCCGAACCGCTGAAAACTGACGGCGACCGAGCGGGCAGAGATCGACGGCTCCAGAAGCGGTTGGCCGACTTGCCGAATGGTGTTGGGCTGTGCGAGAGGTACTGCAAGTGTCGTGTTGCTGACGCGCTGTGGGCTTTGCAAAGCTCTCTGAGATGACCGCGCGTGGCAGCACAAGTATGCGGCCATTCAATGTATGGGCCAGCACTCTCGGCGGTTGGTGTTGAGCTGCCGCTCTTGTTATCGGGTTTGGCTTGTGGCCGCGAGCCTTTCCAGCTTCTCTTAGCTTCCCGGGCGACTCGCATGCACACACCTGATGGCGGAATGCCACTCTTGCCCACTCTGAAAGGAGTGACCTTGGGATCTTGCAAGTAGGTCATGTACGTTGACCAGAGGTGTTGGCTCATGGGCTTGGTCCACGGTGCCCGTCTCGACTTGGCAGATCTGCCGTGGTGCATTGTCGGTCTGATGGTCTTGTCCGCATCTTCTGGCGCGAGAAAGCGGCCGAATCGTTCACTGCTCTCGCTCTCGGGGCTGGCGCAATGACTCAAGTCCTCCGATGCCAGAGAATATCGACTGAAAAGTGACGAGCTCGTTTGTGTGGATCGCGCGGTTGATGGGCGACTGCTTTCATACTCGGGGCTGGATTCGAGACTGCTCAGCGTACCGTCTAATGACCAATCGGGAAATTGCTTTGGTGATAATGAAGGTGCAAGACCGGGAGCTGGCGTCTTTGGCGGTGAAAAAGCCGAAGTGCGGCTTACGGGCTCCGTCAAGAGGACTTCATCGAACCGGTCAAGCTGGGGAATAACGGGGTACGCGATGCTAAGCATATCTTCGTCGTCATACACTTGTGATTCCTCGATGCTCGGAATGGGGACGTCGGCGGCTGCAACAGATTCGAGAAATTGAGACGTCGGAGCGTTGAGTTGCGAGGTGGTTCGTCTTCGTAACCGGAATCGAAGTCGCGGGGGTGATGATGGAGGTTGTGCTTGGTTGTCGCTTGTGGGTTCTGGGGTTCTGGGTACTGAGGATTGACGCAATCGTCTTGGGCGAGTTGCCCGAACGGGCTCGAGGGGATTCATTGTGTGTATATATGTGCTTTATCTGGTATGCGATGACGATGGAGGGGGGTAGGGGGGCGATGCTATGTGCGGTCTTGGTCTCGAGAAGACGCACGGGGTGGGTTTTAAAGTAAGGGGGCCGGCGCAGAAAAAGAAGCGACTCGGCGCAGAAGTCTTCCAAAAAAGAAACCGCGCCAAAAGGTTCCAAATTCGAGTCGAAATGTCTTGGTTGGGTTT
The DNA here is from genome assembly GCA_000222875.2 of Periglandula ipomoeae IasaF13. Lineage (NCBI taxonomy): Eukaryota > Fungi > Ascomycota > Sordariomycetes > Hypocreales > Clavicipitaceae > Periglandula > Periglandula ipomoeae. Next base: position 9,339 of record AFRD01000221.1, read on the forward strand.
CGACAATTTTTGGATTGTTTGAGTCTTGCTTCTGAGTCGCTACAGTCGGTCAGGCCGAGGTGGTCGCAAGACTAGCGAAGCGCGAGTCGGTTCTTGGTTGTTTTGTCGCAACTGGAATGCAGAAGTCTCGGTCGCTGAGTCGGGCCACGCGACTAGCGTACGGGATGCGCTTCAGCGAAGAATCGCAGAAAGCTATTATTATCGTATCATGGGTAGGGGAGAGATATAAGAAAAGTATGAAGGCAGGTCGTCGCAGGAAGATTCGCGCGCGGCAACGGTACTCGGCGTTTACTCGGTTGGGCGAGGTCGTTGAGGGTGATGCACCGTGCCGTGAGCGTTCCGGGTTAAGATCAAGGAAATAGTGCTATAAGCGTCGCGAATGGAGAAGCTGTAAGATACGTCGTCTTAGTAGAAGAGCGGCAATCTTGCGATGCTGCACCTGACGATGACGAGCAGCTCTGCCCACTGGCGGATACGCACAGATGGGAGTTCGGATCGCAAAATGAGGGACTGGAATGAAGATGAAAGAGAGGAGTAGGCCCCAGGGATCGCAGGTGTGGAGGATGGGTTTGTATGTATGGTGGTGGATATGAAGAGGATGGATGCCGTGTCCATGCCCATGCCCCATGCTTGTCCACGCCCACGCCTGGCCGCTGTCGCTTTGGCTTGGCTGGGGGAGGGAGGGAGGGAGGCACGGAGGGCAGGAGAAGAACCGGAGCAGGATGCAGGATGCAGGCGACGAAGAGCACAGGGCGCAGCCAGAGACCCCGACACTACAGGCTACCTAATTACCTAGGTAGGTACTGTACAGAAGGACACCAGACACAGTCGATTGACACTAACGAGGCGGCGGAGGCGGGACTCGCTGGGCTTGGGGAAGATGCGCAGAGAAAATTGGCGGTGCTGGGAGGACCCAGGGGGGTGGAGGCCACGCCCTGTCTCTCATTGGCCTGGCTGCTGTTAGTAGCGGGCTCTTTCTCTGTGCATCCACTGTGCTTGTGGTGGTCTGGCGGCCATGGGGAGGGTCTGTCTGACGAGAGTCTGGCGACTGGAGCGTCGAAGGTGCGAGGGTGCGAGCAACGGGAGCTTTGGGCTGCAGAAACCAGGGCCAGACACTGGACAGTCATTCAGTCACTCAGTCAATCATCAGTCGCCGTCGAGCACTGCCATGCCAGAAACTCGAGACCCGGAGACGCAAGACGCACAACGGCGGGCCTTCAAAGCTGGCCGGCCCCCACTCCAAGATCCACTGCGACAGCGCTAGTCGGGTCTGCGTCCTCTGCATGCTCTCGTCTGACAGGGGCCCCTGCCGGTGATGGTGATGGCGGTGGACAGGACGAAAGATGAACGACGACGAGACCGGTTGACCAGACTCGAGTTGCGCCGGCAGGCCAGCCAGCTTGAGCTGCCCAGTTTGCGCACCTGCTTCGGCCGGAAGCTAGTCGACACGGTCCGTCCAGATGTTCTTCCTGTCGCCCACCCCCAATGCCACCCTGATTGACTGAAGTCTGGCACCTATTAATCAATACCTGGTCCTCATGGCACCCCAATGGCCCCCCCAATGGACACCACAATGGCGGTGTTGGAAAACCAAAGACGCCAGCGAGTGGTACCCCAGCAATCATCCTTACTCGAGTATTCAAGCCTCGCGTCGCTAGACTGGAACGCACGGGCAAGATAGGATGGCACCTTGTTGGCGGTCAGTCAGATATTAGGTCGGTCAATCTCAAGAAACCCAACGAGGCAAACAGCCAGAAACTGGGAACTGGAACAGCGACTAACACTTCTCTACAAGACGGCACGAGAGTCATTGTCGGTGCTTTGACAGTAAATACAATGAGGCCCGCGCTGGCCAGTGAGACAGGCAAACAAGCTACCAGTCGTTGTCGCCACGGGTGAATAGAAACAAGACTGGCGGTGGAGGGCTCGACTTTTGTTGGGTTCGAAAAGCTTATCGAGTGCCAACGGGTCTGTCATTCAGTCCTCACAAATCTCGGCTACCGCGATACTGAACACCTGTGGACGCCTAAGCTGACACGATGTTGAATGATTCGACAGCCATGCAGACTCATGCAAGGGCCCCTCGGAAGTCTCCCCGGGCCGAACGTGTCTGCCCATGCTTGCGCGGCAATGTATTATTACAGTAGCTATTCCCAACTTTACTACTCTGTGTGTACAGTACATACGTACTACAGAGTACGTCGGCGCTGCTTCTGGCCAGAGACAAAAGTCGGAGGCTGGTGATGGCCACAGTACTCTCCAACATGGGCAGGGGTTGCGATGGCGTCGTTTCTCGCCAACAGTTTGTGCAAGCACAGGTGGAGCCCTCCATGTTCCTGTTTCCAGTTCGCAACGGAACCGGAGGGAATGGAAAGGAAACGAAGACCACTCCGTATCAGCTCGCGCTTGCAGGAATTGGTGGAAGTCGAACTATCTTCGAAGCAATAACGGTTTTGTCTGCTTATTAGTATCCGTACCCTCAAACTGCCTCCTATGGACTGTTCCCCAAACGGCCAGCGTAAAGTCAAACTGGTATCTCGATGCGAGCTCTCGAGTACTCCAAAGGCTTGGGCTATGACTTCAAAGACATCGCGAGTCAATCGGGCCATTCCAGTCGGATCGCTAAACGCGGGCCATTGTGAAAAATCAGCTGGTTCATTCGAACTAACTTTTTGTGCGTGTGGTGGGACATAGCACATCAGAACGCGACGGAGAAGAGACTTTGCGCGACACCAAGACGCGTCTTAGACGCGTCGAAAGCGAGGAACCGCGTAAAGATGAATCGACAGTTGACGACGACCAACCACATGACCCCATCCTCTCATTCTTGGTTTCACTTGTCACAAAAGTCTGGCTGACGTCTCCACGCTGCTGGCGAACGAGAGAGCCACCCGTTGCGCCGTTCAATGGCGGCCACGATATCTGCGGTGGACCACGAGCATGAACTGGCTCATGGCGTGTGCATCGTCCTGGTACGAGGTAATGAAGGGGAAACACTCCGCCTTCCTCTGAGCGTACATCCGTAGTATTACGGAGTACACAGCATCAATATATCGTCGACGCTCGCCACAGTAGCATTGGCCAATCCATATGCTCCGCTTGTCGCCTTGGTGATATCGCGAGCGAACAGGCTGCTTGGGCGTCAGCTGCTTCATCCAATGCTGCATGGAAAGCAACGCACTGCGCCTCCTGGGATTGAAACTCGTCTGGATGCGAAGCGCCATCACATTCATTGCCGCAGGACACTTATCTTGGATTTGCGAGGAATGTCCAACAGCTCAATTGACCATTGACATTGACCATTATCGGCATGCCTCGTGCATCTGAGCGAGTGTACCGACTCTAGCTTTGTACTCCGTCCTTTATTCCGCATGCCACTTGATAGTTGCGTCATTGGCTCTCTATTCCTCTAATACTGCTCGAACGATAATGGACCCCTATGCCCACGTCGTCCTTCCCGGACTCTATTTGGTCTAACTCAAACAGAGACGGACGACTTGAAGGGTTTACCGTGCTACACCGGTGTCCCATTGCTATGTAGCACTTAAATCGACGTTTGCGAGGATCCCGCAGTATATGGGAACTCTTTCGTCGATCTGTTGTCTACGGTGTTTTATGTTCTCCGTCTATGAACCTTGCGCTGAAGTCTAAGGAATGTCAAGTGTTCAAGACTGCGCCAGCATTCCAGTCTTACGATAATAGCATCACATGTTAGGGGTCTTGAACACCACTCCAATGTGAGCTCAGAAGTGATTCGTCCTAGGCTAGGTGCGGAGTGACTGGCGTCTATTTCAGACATCCCACCATGTAAGAAGCTCGTTATTGGAAACTTCGTGCATTGTTGTGTCTCGCTCCAAGCCGAGACGTGCGAGCGAGGTAGTACGACCAGCCTCGATGAGATGCTTCAACGATACTTGATACCGACGATGCAAATAGCAACGGAACATCTCGACCCAATGTCGCTCGTTGACTAGACTTCGGGTAAGCAGGCATGGCGTGGCGCGCGACTAGAGATGCAACGCAGCACGGCGCATCAACTCCGTGCGTACGTACATGTTCCTAGAACTATAGTACAACCAGTCGTGAACTAGGTCTCGCCGCGGCTTCAAACGGGCATGCGAAACGAACCTTGCAGGAACCAATCAACCACTATCGTCACTTGTAGAACCAAAGAAGCATATCGTGGAGCAGCCACCATGCGGGGATCAACTGGGGAGCGATGGGGGTACGATGGGGTGACAAAGATGGGCAGGTCAATGAGGAGAAGAGGGGAATGCAATAATACCCCGGCGTTTCGTTGCCAGACTTGGTGACATTATCAACTGGGGTTGCAAGCTTGACAAACTTCCACTCCTCACTTGTACCATACGCTTCAACATGACGGGGAGGAGTTTGGTGAACAACCATCAAACTACCGCATTGAGACTATCGAGTGCCGAATGACCAAGCCAAATTTGGTGGAAGGCGAATGGCTTGGAATGACGGCCTAACCAACTCAAAACCTCTTAGGCTTGCTCAACTCATGCCAATTCGAGGCTCAAAGCAAAGAAACGTGTCAAGTGACGAACTGGATACCTACCTAGGTCGTTTTGGGGCGTCGTCTCCAAGAAACGCCTCTCACGCCCACCTGGTCCAACGCCATCGAAACTCTAGCCTGTACGGATACAGCCAGCCATTCGTCCGCATCTCGAGTAGCGTACGGAACGGGACGCTCAGCCATCCTACCAGACCTCGACACCTTCTTGACCCCGTGGCCGGCGATCTTCCGCGACTGATGGTCGCTGCCCACTGAGACACGCAGAAGGGACCACGCAGGAACTTGGCTCTCAGTCCGCCGAGATAATCCCAATCCAAAGCCACCATATCGCCCCAGTCGTGCCAGACCAAGCCGGCTATGGCAAGCGGCTTGGTCAAGGCCCCAATGCATCCCCCAACATCCCCTTAGACCAGGAATGAGCAAGTGCTCTTCCCTCGAGGCGCCTATCCGGGCGCCAAAGGGAACTTCCTTGGTGAGAGGAGGGCCAGATTGCAGCCGGAGGTGCATCAACTACCGGGTTTGCTTGAAGCTGCGTGTAACAACGAGTTCGTGAGATTCACGCGTACATGCGACGCAAAGTACCGCACAGCACAGGTAGCATGGCACCATAGTCAATTCAATCACTCCATTTCTGCCCAATGGCGCAGATCCTCGTTCTGCTTGGCTCATGACGATGCCAACACACGATTTTATTTTCTTGTTCTTCCCTTCCCCGCCTCCCGTCTTACAGGCATAAGCCTGCGATACATTTTGAGAATGGCTGGGCAGCGACGGCTTCGGCTTCTTTTTTCGCCACTTCGAATCAATAGTCAGCCAATGTTGTCTCTTCTTGCCGAAGAAAACATTCAATACGGGCACCAAGCTAGCGCACACAAAAACGCCTTTGCCATCCCGGCGTGGCTGCGTCAACTAGGTATGGAATATGCGCCAAATCGACCTGCCAGGTCCAACCGGAGGGACACGGCGGTTCTGGCGTACAAATGTCTCGGTCTCACACAGCCACCTGGATGGAGAGACCTCGACAATGGGCTGAAACCTCCGGTCTGAAGTGCTCACAAACGTCGAGGAAAAAAAAAAGAAAAGAAAAAAAAAGCCGGCGACACTGCACGAAAGATGGTGGGAAAAGAACCGTTTTCAAGACTAGCTAATGCAGGACTTTCAGAACAAAGGAAGGAAGAGATGCAGACGCGTCGTCGCGTCTTCTTGTTCGATCATGACGGTTCTTGTTTTGATTGTTTTGTCATTTCACTGTTTGCTGGGTGACGGGCATGCTGGCGCCTCGTGCTTTCTTGTCGCTTGAACTCTACGCTGCTTCCTCTTCTGGCCATTTTTGCTTCCTCGATTCCTTTGACCTTGATCTAGCCCTCTTAAGAGACGCTGTTCATGTAAGTGCGGTGATGATTTTTTTGGTCTCTTTGCTTCCACCAAGACTACTGGATTCAGACCAGTTGGCTACACAGCGTATTATCTACCAGACCTTCCTGGTGGCCATCGCCAGCCGTTGGTGCGCATGTTTCGCGGGACACCAAAGATGCCGTGCACAACCCTAATTCACGTCTTGGGATACCAGCCGGGCTCGTCGGACAATTTCCTATGGCCGAAATGCAGGCTGCTACCATAGTTCATCATATCTTCCTCGCTTTCGTGCCAGCTGCCAATTAAAATATATAATTGCGATTCACATACGAGAGATTTCATGTCATGCGTCTGCTTTCGTGCACGTAATCTCTCCCCCTCGTTCCTTCTTCATTTGCAGTGCCGCTGCTGGGCCATTGACAAAGAATTCACCGTTTCCACCCCACTTTCTCTCAATCGTCTTGCACAAATTCACTGGTGGAGTATCTCGCCGACCAACGTCACTTTTCGCCCGTATGTCTGTCATGATAACCTCAATTTCACGACTGTGTCCCTTGTCATCGGCGTTATAGACTTCTTTGTGACTCTGTTCTCAGCCCTCAGCCTTCGTGTCTCCATAGCGAGTTCCTTGCTTGTTGTTTTCTTTCGCGATGCCCCCATCCGACGTTATTACGTTGGAGACGCTTCGTGAGAAGCTTCCAACATGGCGACCTGACAATGACAACCATCTCTACGCCATTGTTGACATGGGAAGATTAGTGATGTCTGAACGCATGCGACGCAGATTTTCGGTGTTGATGGTGGGACTTGACACTGATGACCTCGCAGCAACGGTATACGGTTCTCAATTACATCAATGGAGCCTCCCTCAACCAGGCTGCTTGAGCCCATCTATTCCAGTCGGGCAGCCATATCGCTTTTCGACGCTCTTACGCCTTCAGCCAGTGGACCAGTATTTCCACCCGAGACAATCGAAAATGTTGCGTCTGCCCTGTCGGGTTTCCGCCAGCTGGCCATCATGCATGGTGTGCCCCAGTCGCAAATCGTGATTCTTGCCACGGAAGCGATGCGCCGTGCCACCAATGGTGGTCAAATGCTGGAAGCAATCGCAGCCGCAACCGATGGTCTCGGAGTCCAGATTCTCGATCCTGCTGTAGAGACTCTCTTTGGTGCAGTCATGGGATCAAGAAGCGGCTTGGTAGACGTTCCTAATGGTGCGCTTTTCCTCGATCTGGGTGGTGGTAGCGTGCAAATGACATGGGTCGAGACTTCCAAAAATAATTACGAGATCGATGCTGCGAGAGCTGGCGAAAGTCTTCCGTTCGGTGCCGCAAGATTGACAAAAGTTCTTCAGCAGCAATCAACCGACGTTCAGGCAACGGAGGTAGGCACGCTGCAAGGCGGGATTGCGCGCATTTATGCCAACCTGTGTGCCAGGTTCCCTACGCTCCGCGCAATCAAGGAGGCTCATGATAGGGGAGAAGATGCATCTATTGATGTATTTATGTGCGGTGGTGGATTCCGCGGATACGGAAGCATGCTGATGCACAACGACCCAATCTCACCCTACCCAATACCGTCTACCAACACATACTCCGTCCCAGGGAGTCAGTTCAAACAGCCAACCAAGATGCGCCAAGTCAACGACGAGCATGACGGAAAGATTTATGGCATGTCTAAAAGACGACGTCAGCAATTCCCTGCCATTGCGACAGTGATTGAATCATTCATCGCCGCTGTGCCCAATATTCGCCGCGTCACATTTTGTGGAGGTTCCAATAGGCAGGGTTATTTGATGATGAAGATGCCCCGAGAAATTCGGGAGAGCAATCCTCTCGAAATTTTGGCACACGTCAATGAGGCCGAGAAACCCACATTCACTGCCATTGTCGGACTGCTGACAGCTTCGCTGCCACAAATCGATGCCAAACTCCAGAACCTACCATCCGTTCTCCTTCCTGGATTGGCCGCCCTGTTCATCCGCCAAATCTGGAATCGCTCCGGCCATAGTACCAACAGCAATAGCTCGTTTGCCCTTCACAATGCCATCATTCGTGATCCCGATTGTCCGGGTCTGTCTCATCTTACCCGTGCATTGCTCGCCTTGACGCTCTGCGCAAGATGGGGCAATGATATCGGTCCCTCGGATGAGCCACTACATAAAGGTTTTCGAGAAATTATCGAAAGCCATCATGGCGGTGCTTCATTTTGGGCGCTGTATATCGGAGCTGTTGCCAACATTATTGCCACCGTGTTTCCCGTTATGCCAACGCAGGCTAACAAGGTCAACTCGACTATGAGGTAAGTCGCGCCATTGCTACAAGCCGCCTACTACACCTGTTCTCCTCTTTCGAATTATGATTTGTTCACTGACAATTGGCAATTTCCAGGTTCAATCCAACATTTTCCAAGAGCAAGATGGACAAAGACAAGATTGAACTCGTCATTACGCTATCAACTGAGACTGCCAAAAGAGTCAATCTCGAGGAACTCGCCGACACAATCAAGAACACCACCAAGTTCAAAGGAGATAAGCTCAATTTCAAGGCATCCGCTAAAATCGCCACTATTTCGTGAAAATAAATCGTCTTCATCATAAGTCATCAATGGCTTGTTTTTCATCCTTGTTTTCTTTTCTTTTATCCCGTGTCCACATCTTCATAGCCTTTGTTATCGTCATATATGTTTTGCAAGCGCTATTTCATTTGAAGTTGTCATCATTCATCATCAAATTCGTCATCGACATGTCGCGATTTTCTCGACTTGGAGCTAGATCCCTTAGGATTTCGCTTTCGAGCATTGAGTTTCTTGACCTCATGCTCCACAACAAACGTCCACAGCATGTTATCAACGTCATCCGTTTGTGCTGATGTCTCAATGTAGCTGTCTGTGGGATGTGTCAGTCAGCCATTTCCCGAAGCGACGAATTACACGATGAGAGACTTACACAAATCTCTTCTTGAAGCCAGCAACTGTTGTCCAAAGTGGCGAATTTGGCTTTTGTCATCGCGAGGGACGTACGACGATGAGATGTTATCCAGCCAGTCGAACGATAGCTCAATGCTCTTCTTGGTTCGAAACTGGTAATGATAGAACACAGCAAGAAGAGGATAAAAGTTTTCAATCAGGCGTTTGTACTGTTGAGTCTGGTAGCTGACTGTTGAAAAGGCGTTAGTTATGTTGACCTCCACAATTCCAACTCGAGGATCGGTTGCTTACTAAATTCATCAGGAGAACTAGGGTCTTCCATCATTTGGTCCAGATGAGTCTTGAAACCGATCAACATCTCGCGATACATGAGCATCAACTGCCACATGCTCACCCAGATGGCAACTCGCTCCTCAGCCTTGGGAGAACCTTGCTGACTGAGGCAGTCGTCGAGCATTTTGAGGACATCATGCTCCAGACGATCGAGTGCCTTTCGGGCAATGCTTCTTAACTGAGCTTGGACAGAGATTGGCAGCGGCACCAGCTTCTTGGAAGGATCAATGCACATAAAGGAAGGCATCTTCCAGATCCGGAAAAAGCAGTTCATCTTGTGGACGGCTCTCACCAAATCTTGCTGCATGATGAGTCAGCCATGACAACAAGCAACCAATGTCAAGTATCGTTACATACCTTGGGGAGCTTCCTCAAGCCCTCCTTGGAATAGACTCGCAAGAAGTTCTGCAGTACGGAGCTGAACTCGGGACCACTTTCTCGCTCAATCTGCTTCTCGACCCACCTCTCCAACTTGGAGTGGCTAGGAACCTTCTCTCTTGGGAATGCAGCCGTCCTCGGGCTACCAGTCTCTTCTTGATTCTTGGTGGACCTGTATGCTTGGACTGTGGCGCTCAAAGAGGGTGAGTGTTTACTGCCACGGAACAAAATGGCGATATCTCGTGGGCTTCCAGTGAAGAAGCGAGGACCATTACACAGGTAGTGCTCTTCCGCTGCGAAACTGGACCAGAAGTCTACCGAGAATGTCAGTCCATCGAGGTTCTTTCCTCAATGTCGCCACATCTTGTTGGCGGGTGGTACTACATACCAGGTACCTTGGCCATGACGGGCCATGCCATTGCAGGCGTCATGCGAGTGCAGACCAGATGAGAGTGGTTTGGGAAGGCCTTCCTGCACGTGGGACAGACACCACTGTCATGACACTAGGGGAAACAAGTGGTCAGTCAACTGGATTGCCAGTGGAGAGATGCATGATAGTGTCTTACCCTGGTCTTGGTTACTCGGCATGGCACACACGCCCCACTCTTGCGGACGTCTGCCGTCTGTACAGGGTCGACTAGGTGTCTGGGCCTCTTCTCGACTTCTTTGACGGAGCGACGACGCTTTGTTCCAGCTGATTGAGCTGCCTGAAGACCGGCATAGTCTCCCTGGACGAGGATATGAGGAGGATATCCACGACGAGCAGCCTTGGCCAGGTCAGTCTGGGGATAAGTCCATTCGTCATCTTGGGCTTGGACTTCATGAAGGGTGACATCGACAGGGGTGTTACGCTCTTCAGTGTGGTCGAGGAAGACTGATCCGGAGTGGTCCGAGGGAGATGAACTGCCTCCTCGAATCAGCTCGGGAGGGGAGTGTCCCGAGAAATCAGAGGTGGTGGCCGTGTCATCATCAGACCGCAGATGAGTCCTCATCCTGTAGAGGTCTGATTCAAGTTCATTGATGGCAAGACTTTCAAGATCAAGAGAGGTGGGAGAGAACTGGGTTTTGAGCTTGGACAGGTGCTGCGGCGTTTGACGGCCGGGGAAGTGGGAAGGTTCTAGCTCCCGTGTGGACTCGCAGTAGAGCTCCCAATCGAAAATCTCATCGAAAAGCTCCTCTTCCACGACCGGGGATGAAGAGTAACGGTGGTTTTCTTGTCCAAGTCGGGAATACGCCATGCTTCCGCTTGCATCCATGTTTGATATTCCCCGTGTAAGTCACGGGGGATGTAGTGGGACCTTGGCTAGCTTCTAGGACGAATTGGACACGAAGGGGGTGTTCCTGTCAGATGGCAACAAAGTGAAGATGCCCAATTGATCCAAAGTATTTCTGTATAAGATTTTTCGGTTCAGGAAGTCTGCCTGTCACGAGAGAGATTATAATTTGACGTTTGAGGAGGCTCTGTCGTTACCATCGACTTACACCATCACCAATTGCGCATTTTCGGTAGGAAATGGGGGGTTGATTGGTCAATTCGACTATCCGACCCACTGCGTTCGACCAATGACAACCATGTCCCACACCGAGAATGACCATGACAGCTGGGACCCGCGATTTCGAGGCAGTCAGGTGACATCCCGAAGAGATGGCCGTGAGAGCTGCGGCAGCAGGATGCAAGTCTTGGTGTTGGTGGTCATGTTGGAAAGTGACTGCAGCTCTTCGTCTTACCGTTTCTGGCGTCTTGTGCGTATGTTGTCGATAATTTTCTCGGAGCTGAGAGGAGACAAAGGGCTGGTCTGCCGCGGCGAGGTCTGGGTTGCTTGCTGGCTGGCATATCTCCCAACGTTCGTGGCCGGGCGTGTCCGAGATTGCGCGAAAGCTGCAGAGACCCGGGGGTGGAACTTTGTGCGGCAGAGGAAGAATTGACATTCCGGGAGTTTTCTTGACCCAAGCCTAGGAGGAGCGGAGGCAAGAAAGATAAATTTTTGTAAACTCGTCTGCTACTGCTGATGAGTAGTCGAAACCCAAGGCTGAGGCCTCGGGAAACGCCATCGACGGCTGGTAGCGGCAACTTGTACCAGCACTAGAGGGCGAGAACCATGACACAAGACTGAGCAATCAAGGCAGGGCTGAGAATACGATGACCGGACGAATGCAAAGGAGTGAGAAAAAGGAACGAGAGGGAGATCTACGAAAAGGAAAAACACCACGAGGCGGGAGTCGTCCAACCTGATATACGAACCACATGGCACCATAAAACAACAATCATACAAACCCCTGTGGTCGCGTTTCAAGGAACAAGGGGTATCGTATGGGCAGACACCAAGCAAAAAGAGGCAGCGCAATGCTTGGGGACCGAGAACTAGCCTCGCGACTATATCCTATCGAGCCTAGCCAATGAACGTTGGGTTTGCCGCGTGTGTGTTGATTCCCTCTCACCAAGGGCCTAGAGGGGGGAGAAAAAGCCAGGCCGACAAAAAAAAACGAGGTTAGGCCAAACAGGTAAGTAGCGGAGAAGGGACCCCTCCTACGACCAACTAAAAGACAATGAACATGTGCCTGGGTTTTTTTCTAACTGTACTCATGACATGTATTGTACTGTATTGCCGGTCTCCCCTTTCACTTACGCTTTGTCTTTCCCCTGGATCAGAAAGGCGGACGGAACTTGCGGGCGCAAAGTGCGAAACCCTGTGACTACATATGTACCCTTGTTCTGCAGGACCAATTGGCTGTCGTGCTGGGGCTGAACAAGGGGGAATAAGATCTGGCGCAACCACACGCTCGGTAACACGATCTTATTGCACTTTTTTTTTTTAATCGCCCTGGTACGTGAATTTATCTGTGCTTCTTTTACTTTCTCGCGTCGTGGTTTGAAACAGACGTAGGAACTATTTTGCTCTTTTTTTTCCCGCCTCCCCTCCCCCGAAATCCCGCATGCGATGCTACTCAAAGATAGCTAGATTGATGTGGTTCAAACAGCCACCCATGGTAGGTTGTCGACCCTGCGTAATTTCAAATAGATGCGGCGTGGCTTCACCGATAGGAGGGGATTCGAGAGTCCGTGCCAAATACACACGCACGACGGGCATAATATGACGGAACTATGATTTCCAAGTATATGGTCCAGTTTCTTATCATGAGTCACAGATTTTTTTTTCGCATTGGCGGATGCCCGGCAAAATGACTGTCAGTGCGATCTGCGGAGCAATGAATGCATTGGCCGTGGAATATGGCATTTGTTCGACGTGAAATAAGCTGTGTCTCGCGCGGCAACATTTGTATCTTCAGAATAACCGCCCTTCGTGCAACGTGATGCTGTACCCCAGACACTTTGCGACCAGAGGCATCCCAAATAGGCAACTTGGCATCACGTGGACGGTCCTTGCTGTAGGGTGCCCTCCCTCTAAATTAAGCGAAGCTGACGAAGGCGGGTTCTGGAATCTTGCCCGAAACGATGGGGGGTCAATTGTTTCGCGCCACGTGAAGCTGTATGGGATGACTTTCAATCTTCCATGGCGGCGTCGCAACTACTGTATCTACGGACGTTCTTCATTTGGAATGTTTTGTTTTAAATTTTGGGAGTATTTATCATTGCGTAATGCAAATTGCGTAGAGGGAGAAATTGGTGAAAGAGGCAGTGCTGTTCAGCGCTTAGTCATGGCTCGTTGACGTGGCAGTGTTTCGGCATGATCGGAGCCGGCTCAACCCCGCTTATCGGTGTTATCTGTCACGAACATGCGATGTTGATAACGAGTCAATACTCAAAGAGATCTCGTCCGTTGTGGATCATGCAAATTCTTTAGACGCGTGGTTGGATTCGTCACTCGACGAATACAATTTGTGAGGACTGGAATTCATGGCCGCGGAACGGATATCGTGCTGGCGCAGCTAAAGGCTATTCTGTTTGAGTGTGGATTCTTGCTCCTCCTGTTCGTTTTCCCGCTTTCTGCCACGGTAGTTCTAGATTCTCCGAATCCACGAGTTCAGATTATTTCCGACCCAAGCCGAACAGGTTCAGTGTTCAGAAAAAACGTATCAATATTTTGAAAGTAAAAATAGCCAGTGCAGAATCGCCAAGATTGGCGACAAGAAGTCACTAGCAGTGCTCAGCCTCTATTATGCTTGTGGGGTCTCCGTATATCTCCAACATTTGGATTGGATGCAGGGTAGCAAGTCTGGACGTGCGAGTTGCGGTTGTGGATTTTGAAGGATTCTGCAGGTAGGGATTGAAGTAAAATGAGGTTGGACACCTCTCCTAATAGTAGAGAAGAATTTTACCCATTTTGCAGACTGCCAGAGACATGACACGACGGGAAACGAACCTGTCTCATGAGTGAGGCCATATCTTCACAAGATCGTCTTCTACAGCGTGACGTCCGAGTCAAGTAGAACTTGGGAGTTTCGACTGTGAGACTTGCGAACCCGAAAACTCGAGGTGGATCGACGCCCCATATTTTGCTATTGTCCCAAGGAGGCGGGGAGGTTCCACTGTGTTACGGAAGAGCTGGCGAACCCTGAATTTACTGTACAGTTGTTGTCTGGTCCTACCATACTGAAGTCTGTCTTGTACCTCGGAAACGACCTCGTCATCGCCTAGGTCCCATGAATGGGTGCCGGCAAGATCAGATCCGCGTCGCTTCTTGGCTGACGTCCGACACGGACGAGATCCACGAGGTTTACGAACCGTGTCGTTGCGAAAGTGCTCGAGTCCGAGTGAATCAGAGTATGTTTCCCGTTGGTGAATCGGATACGCAGCAATACAGAGTCCGTGGATGAGGCCGTCCATAAAGAGTAGTTTGTTTCATGCACGATTCGAAAGGATCCGACGCCATAATTGGCCTGCTGATGCCATGCAGCCCATGCATTAAACAAACCGCCGTATTAGTGATGCAATTTTTTTGCGTGCCCACGATCGGCCGCTTGTCCCTGATGGTCGTGTCTATCATTGCCAAACCTGCACAGGGGTAAAAGTAGGGCCTTGCTTTTCCTGCGCTGCCCGCCAGTCGTGGGATCTGGGATGGCAGATGCACTGAGCATTGGGATTTGCAGCTAGAGAAAAAGTAACGTTGATTCAGGTACTCCGTACATGCGGGAAACAAAAAGGGGAGTCACAGGCAAGACACTTCTGTTCGTCTTTGCAAGTCGTAAAGGTCGCACAGCGTTGGAAATGTTTGTTCCCGGGCGATTGTTGCGCTCGAGGCTATTTGGAAAAGTCTGGTGTCCTTTTTTTTTTTTGTGCGTTTGTGCCCTTTATTGTATCGTCGGTACGTGCGCAGGAGCGGAAAGCGCACAGGGCGAAAATCGACTCCTTAGAATACAATAAATCGATATATATATACACCGTGCGACGTGCCAGCAGCTGTCACAAATGACCGACGGTCGGAGAAAAGGCAGCTCAGGGGTCAAGGCCGTTGACCTCTGATCGGGGGTGTTTGCCCGGAGCTGCAGCGTTTTTAAATTGACGAAATTGCAGCCAAGATTGATGATGGTTGGCGACGGCGGGTTTCCGAGTCTCGCCGTGAGGATGAGGATGAGGCTGTCTGGTTTGCTCCTTCCTGCTTATGCGCCCAACTCCCTGCTTTTGCTTTGGGATGGCCTGGTGTGAATGCAATGCAATGCAATGCCAGCCAGCCGCAAGTTGGCGTGAGACATGCACACAAGGCCCTGCTAGCCTCGCTGGCCCAGTCAAGCTTATTTCTTTTTTTCTTGGTCTGCCCGTCCGTCCCCCTCCCTGGCTGTCAGTCCAGTCCCCTGAGCCTGATGCAAGGCCAAAACCCCTTTCCGACGTCTGGCCCAAACGTTATCGCTCACCTCGCGTCTCCACTTGGCGACCCTCTCTCGACGCCTCTCGACGCTCTTTGACCCGCCGGCCCTCAGACCCCCGTCCCCGTACATACATACATTGGGAGCCGTCATCCGAAAGCTTGAGTCTACTGTACTGTACTGTAATAGCACCAGACCAGGACCAGTCCCAGCCGGATTGCGTGCCAACGGCTGCCGTTGCGCTGTGCCTGGAGGCGTTGTACTTCCCTTCCAAGCCTCGTTGTTGTAGTGCGTAGTGCGTAATAACGTGCCACGGACGGATCGACCAGACCTCACTCTCTTCTTGCCCACAGTCGTTCGTCCTGGACACGCACCACGCACCGCGCACCCTCTTGGCTTCTTCGTATTATCCTCCTTGTACAACCGCAATACCGCACGGCAAAGCAACTGCCCGGTGCCCAGGTAAGTATTGATTCTGTCACATTATTGCCGCCTTGCTAAACTCGGGACCTGGCTGTGTCCCGCCTCTCTGCAGGGCCGTCATTCCTTGTCTGACTGACCACGCAGTCCTAGTTCGAGTTCCATTCCACGTCCACGTCCTCGCATCTTTTTTGTCTCAAGCTGGAGCAAGAGACGGCCCCATCTGGCTTGTGCTGTCGTGTCTTGCTTTTCCTTGCCCATCTTTAATTTTCCCATTAAACCTTTGACGATTTCGCTCCTCGACTCTCCGAGATCTGAATTCTGATTCTCCTTCGTCCTCCACCCTCGCTGCATGACTTACCTGCCGGCCGGCCGGTAATATTCTGCCCAATATGATGTCGAGTAAGTCTTTTCGAGCAACTATCCTCCCTTCTTCTCTCTCTTTTCCTTCCTTTCGATCAAATTCCGATTCCAATGCAAACTCCTCCCCCGATCCCGAGAAGCGGCACAGGAAATCCCCCTGGCAAAAGGCAAGTCTGCATTTGCCCCGGGGCAGGAAAGTGGCCACGCCTGTCCTGGAGCTGGAGCAGGACCAGGAACCGATGCCTGTCGTCGTGCCTGACAAGCCCGGCACAGCGAATACAGCGACATCCATCAAGTCCACTTCCACTTCCTCTTCCAGCTGCAACTCCATTTTGTACTCAGCCCCGTCTCTGAACAAAGAAGAGCGCGAGGCCTCGTCCCAGCCAACTTCTCCTCTGCACCCTCATCTCCAGAAATCACATACCTGGAGTGCACGCGCTTCCTCGCTTATGCCCATACTCACTCCCGCAGCCACAGACTCGCACCGATCGCAGTCCATCCAGCGGAAGCCTGTCGGCGTCATCATGTCGGCGCCTCAGACGCCGCCACCGCCGCCTTACGCTGCTTCAGAACCAGATGCCGATGCCAGCAGCCCGAGATCGAAGCCCATCAACCTGGACGGTTTACAACAAACTCTACCCACGATTCTGCAAGATGCAGAACTCTCTCGAGCCCAGATACGGGCAGTCCCACCCGCTCCCCAATCCGATCCTCCAGAAATCCCCGAATTCTCCTTCTCTTTTACCACGCATCAGCCACCAGAGATCCTCGCCCCCATTCCGCCGTCTCCCGAGAGACAGCGTGCAGTGTTGACCAAACAAGAACCTGCTGCACAGACTGAACCCAGGAGGGGCAGCGCTGCCGATGCCGATACGGACGCCGATTCCCAGAAACACGGCAAGCTGCACAAGGAGCATCGAAAATCACGATCACGCAGCAGTTCTTTGTTCCAGCCCAAACTCGGAGATCCGGCACCCAACGTTCTCAAGTCCCGCCAAACGTCACCTGCACCGGAGCCCAGAGTCCGAAGGAGCATTTCTGCTCAGGCACAGTTGGCACCATCTGCATCATCGCACAATGGAAGCCAAAGCCCCACTAGAGGAAGGGTACGTCGTAGCTGGCTTCCAGGTGGAGGACGCTCTCGCTCCAACTCAATGGATGTCAGCCAGGGTGCTAAATGTGAGGCTTGGGTCATGGCGGACGATGCTCAGCCGGAATACAACCCGGCCTTCTTGAGGAATGCCGAAAAGGTATGATTTGGTCACCCCTCATGATGTCGGTTTATACCCCGCAGTCACTAACACTGACTGGATAGGTGCCTGAACTCTGGAATGAAAACGGCAATATTTACGTTTACTTGTACCCACGTGGTACTGGATGTGGGCCATCTTTTAAGGTTCCCGAATTTGTGGTTGGAACCTCGTATGTCTTTAACGAATTGATTCACACGGAACAAGATGCGCAAACACCAAAGGATCGAACAACTAGTTTCGGTGGCCGCGATAATCTGTGCGTTCAAGATGCCACTCGTATTACTTCGCCGCCGATAGGACCACCAGTGGTGGACGATCCAAATGCTCTTCGATTATATCTCCCCGCAGCTCCACCCACCGCGTCGGCCCACCTGAGTGCCCCCGGCGAAGGTGCTCAAGCGGAGCTCGATAGGCTCATCGCCATCCGGAATCTCTTTGCGTTCCTGACGGGACAGTCACTCGTCGGCACCAAAACTCGCCCAACTATCTTCCACGCTTTTGTTGAAATTGCTGGGTTGCTACAGGAATTTGGCTTTTCCAGTCCCGATGGCAGCAACTTTGGAGAAGCCGTTGAGCTCAGCTTTGGCTTTTACTCGGAGCAGCTGGCCTTGTCGGACTGCCGTCACAGTCGAGAGAAGACCATCGAGGCGCTGATTCTGGGAGAGCGCATGCGATGTGTGGACCTGTATAATGAGGCTTTTGCTCACGCTGCGGGCAAGTACTCGGCCATCATTGACCTTCAGTTGCCGCTTTTCCAGCAAGTTTCACCCCTGACACGTCAGAGACTGGAGAGGGCACATTTGGACCTGCTCAACAGACAGCACAACGTAAACGAGCATCTGGAGCAGTTTGAATTCCCGTCACTCTTCGCTGGTATCGCCAACTCGACATCAATTCCGGAATTGAGGCAGGTGCGCTTCAAGACGTGGCGAAACTCATTCAGCAGAATGCGACACTTCCTCTTGAGCTACTACAAGTCAACGTTCGGAAGCTGGCCACCCAAAGCTAGCAATAAGAAGAACCCCTTCGCAGAAAGCGGTCTCAACAGACTGGTTCTCAAGATGCTGTATTCAGATATGTGTGCATTATACGATTTGCTGGTGGATCGCAATAACCTGACCTCTCGAATCATGGACGAAGTACCTGCCATCTCCGATGCCCCAAGCAAAATGACCATGTCCGCGTTGCGAAACATGCTTTCCGAATTTGACCGATCGAAGCCTCCCGTGTTACCACCGATTCCATTTGATCTTCCACAACTGCCATCCATGAAAGCCATCCACGAGACATTTGACAGCATGTCTACCAAGGACCAAAACCGAATGGAGAAGAAGATCAAGGAGCATGAGCTAATTCTCATCCTGAACAAGGCATACAATTACGATACAAATCGAATCAAGCTGCCATTCTTGGATCAGTTCAAGGAATTTGAGATTCGCGAGGGAAGAGGCAAAGTTACACAGGACCTGGTGGACCAGCGCATCGGCTACTGGCTGTTCCTTTACGCGGTGCTCCAGTCACTTCCCATGCTGGTGGTGGATGCTCCCGGGGTCAAGTATACTGAAGGGGTTGAATACTTCTTGTGCGAGCCTCCCATGGGCAACTTGCCCTGGATGGAGGATGGGCAAGTGCGCAAGATGTGGTATGAGGTTACTGGTGGAGGTGGTATCGTCGAGCTCTCGGCAGATGCTGTCATGTTCAGTGTGGAGGCTACGTATCACCGCAGCCACTGCTGGCTCGCGGCGAAGCAGTGGGAAGGGCTTGATGGAGCCGACGCAGCGCCTCTAGAAGAGCCGCCCATGTCGCCGTTACAACCGCCGGCTCCCATGTTCCCTGGGGCAGAGCCGTCGCTGGGCGCACCACCAGTTGGTGGTCCCAGCACGCCATCACCACCTCCGGGTGGCCCACAGCCAGCTGTGCGCCTTCGCAATCTGCCGCCGGGTCAGCGATCTCGACAGTTTTCTCGATCAAGTATTGCCATGAGCCTTGAGCCGGTGCCTCTGGAACCGCCGAACGTCTTTGGAAGCCACAACCGCAGCAGCTCAATTGGCCCACGCCCTCCCAGCAGTCATCTTGGGTTTAGAAGCTCGTCAGTCGGCAACCTCGTGGGGATGGCACCTCCGCGCGTCAGCAGTCCTGCTCCGTCAGTGAAACCGGCGGCCACCTCCGGGGCCACGTTTGATGACATTCTCGGAGAATCTGCTACCAAGAAAGCCGCACCAACCAAGAAGAAAAGCCGGTTTTTCTGAACGGGTGTCTAGATCACGGACTTGACATGATTCATGAGCGGCTTTGGCTTTTACATATCTGTTCCACTTTTTTTTTGCCATACATATACCGGTTATTTAATTTTGGGACCATAAGAGATGCATTTGGCAATGGAGTCAAAACATAAGATAATACTGCATTAACAGAATAAAGTCATGAGAATATAGACCACATAGCCATAGGGAGAGCGAATAGGTTCAGGGATAATGCGCACATGCAATAGCCGGGTGAATCTGATAATACATATCTGTCAGTTTTCTTTTTCTTTCCAGCATCTGTTGTACTTTTGTGAGTGAAATGACAGTAGAACTGCAATATCTGAATGAGATAGCCACGTACTCGTGCTGTTTGTGGTGGCTTCACGAGCATCGGCCCGTCAGAACGAATGTAAATGTTCACCTTTGTCGAGTAAAAGAACGACCAAGGTACCGAACAGATAGTGAGTGTCGCTCGACAAAAGCCAACGCGGTAACTGAACACAGCCGTGTTTGACCTTTTGTGCGCGGCTGCCATGCAGCCTTTGTGTCCCTTTTGGCCGGGTAGTGCCGTGGTCTGGTCTGGGTGTGCAGGTGCAGCGGGTGAATCTGAGCGTGGGCTGTAAACACGGATATCGCTGAGATATATATTGGTGGTTTGCCTGCTTTTCTGGCCCAGGTACAATTATTGACGTCTCTGGATGTACCATCTCTGTCTCCTTCTCAAGTTCCACGAGGCTTCGCTCCGGTTCCTCGGTCCAGACTAATACTTTGACGAGGCTGATGTCAACCAGTTGAAGATCATCTATACCATCACACTTTTATCGATTGATTCAATTTATACGCCTTGTTTCTTACCTTTGGCTCATCGAATCAGTCAAGGTGAACCGCTCGATTATTCAACTTCTTACTCAATATATAATCACATCATTGTAGGTCCAACTTTCACCCTCAATTACATCGGTATCTAACCAGCCACAGCAAAATGCGCTTCCCTGGTGACAAAATTCGCGTCGAAGCTTTTCTCGAAATCAGACGCGAGTTTCGTGATTGCGAGCTCCGCGACTCGCCACGATCGCCTGAACCTCGCTCCCGCTCCCGCTCTCACACCTACTCGTATTCGCACTCGAACTCGCACTCCCGCCCATGATCACGTTCCCGTTCACGAACACGTTCCCACTCAACCTCGCGCGCCGTCGTGCCGTTTAATCTGCCCCAGCAAACCGTAGATCGATGCTGGCGCGAGGCGGGTCGAAACTGGGATTGCTCCTGTCCACGTTGCCAAGATCGAAGGGCCGAGCGTCGCTGGGATGACTGCCGAAGAGAATCGAGCCGGAGGAGAGACGAGTGCAGGAGAGAATTGAGTCGTCATAGAGATTACTGTAGAAGGGGAAATAGCCGTTGCAGACACGAGGGGAGCGGGTGCGGGCGTAGAGGTTCGTGCTGTGAGGGACGGTTGAGGGTTGATTGCTACGAGTGGAGTGGTTGCTGTCAGCATGGGTGTGAGAGGTATTGGCATAGGAGGTGCCGGCTGTGCTGGCCCTAGGGTTTTTATTTTGTGGATGATTGGGAGTTTGTAATGGATTTGGGTTGCGTTGAGGATGTAGTTTGCGTTGTCTGATATGATACACTCTTGATATACCAATGATGATACACATATTGACAAATTCACTATCATCCAACAACCACAGTGATATAACACACTTCCAATTCCATTATTCCTACGACCATCACTCATGTCAACCACCCTTGTCAATTACACAAAACGCATTCCCATCCGGATCCTCCAGCACCACATAGTCCGCCCCATCGGGATACTCCCGCTCTGCCAGCACGGCGCCCAGCCCTAGTAACATGTCCACCTCGGCCTTCTGGTCCGACGCGTATAAATCAAGATGGTGCCGCTGCCTCTTTTCGTGAGCCGTCGTCACGACCGACAGGGCAAGTTGCTGGCCGTGACCAGACTGGGGGATGAGGATGGCCCAGTCTGTGTCTGGGTCACGGGCGAGTTTGTAACCCAGGGCTTGGCACCAGAATGTTATTAAGGAAGGGAATTTCTCGAGGGAGCGCACGCCGTAGACTATGGAGCCTATTTCGAGCATTTCTCAAGATTGGATTGAATGGTGTTTGTCGGGAGTTGGAGGAGATGTGGATGTGGATGCGGGGTGAGGAGAGGTGATGAGTGGCTGTAGACTTGTGTGATGATCTGCGTGTATGGCTGTCGTGAAATTCACGGTGTATTGGTGCGCATAAATGCTGTCTGGGTTTATAATTGCTTGACAACGACGGGCCTCTAGGCAATGAAAGTGAATCGAATGTGCTTTTGGAGCATAGCTAGTCATCAACGCCGCATTTGCGTATGCAGTTCTTGATATGGTATTATATTATGCTGTGTGCTCGTGCACTGATCATTCATCTGCCCTATGTAAGAGACGCTCGATTTTGTCTTTCAAAAGCTTTTGCCACATCCAAATTACAAAATAAAGACAAGTCAGGCACCTGCCGTTCTACCCAGGAAAAAAAAACCGAGATGCAGAAGTGAATCGAACGTCAAGGAAACTATGACCCGGGGTATAATACTACCGCGTTGAAATTATCCGCACCCGAAGGAAAAAAGATGTCGTAGATGTCAAGGGAGCCCACGGGTTTGTCCGTTGGCCCATGGGAATCGAGAACCGATAATTAGGAAAGAAGCAAAGAACGAATCATGGTCTCATCGCCAAACCTACAGCTCAATGCCTCTCTAGCGTCCCCTCTCAGTGTGCCACCACCGCTCCTTTTCTTTCTTGTCTGCCACGACGCCCTCTTGCCAGTTCTAGGATCCCGTGCAGCCGTCTCTTCCGAGGCCAAGACTCTCACCTGAGTCAGCTCTCAGATCAGGCACGTCGACGAGACCGCCCTGTTCATCACTCGACCCTTCATCAGGCAAGAGGTGATAATCGATCTCGCTGCCGACAGTGCCAATGTATCCTGCTAGGTCGAATTCTTCAACAAGATCGCCCTCCTCATCCGTCACGTTCACTTGGAATAGATGCGATTCTCGAGAGCGGTCGAGCCGTGCTTGGGCTGCAAGGCGGGCCACGACGAGATTGGTGTGCGAGCTGGCGGAGATCATGGCCGGCAAGGAGCTTGTCGTGGGCGACTTGGCGAGATGTTTGGTCGGTGAAGATGGTGCGCTCCCGAACTCAGAGACGGACGAGCTTCGAAATCGATCACTAGGTAAATCGACTCTCTCAACGGGACGACACAGCTGTTGGAACACGCCTTCGGGATCGTTGGGTGCTCGGAGAGTTTTCAGGGAAGGAAAGCCACCAGCAGCAATGCTACGCGCCAGGATATCATCAGCTGCATTAACGCTGTCTGGGTGGCTTGTGATATCCCAGTGTAGCTTGTTAATGCTGACGGATGCCAGGTAGGGCATCATCCACAGCACAAACGAGTCCGACTCGGGCATCAACGGCGGGAAGGACTGTATCAAAGAAAAGTTGGAAAGTGATCGCAGATTAGAAAAGAGACGTGCCAAAGCCGGCAAAGAGGTGAGCGGCGTGTGGCGTAGGACGAGTCTGCGGAGAGGCTGGCTGTTGGCGCGCGTTGCAAATGCAGAAAGGCTATTGGATGATATACCCCGTATGCTGGATAAAGTCAAGCTTTGTAGAGGAGGTAGGGACAGAAGGTTTGAATCATTAAAAGCATTAGATGGTAGGTTGTGTAGGTGAAGGTGCTGAAGTGACGGGAGGACGGTCAATGTTCTCGCCAATAGTGTCTCTGGAGCGAGGATCGCATCAGGCAGACATTGGACGGACAAGGTAGTCAGCTTCGTCCATCCTCTGTGCTGCTCCAAGAAGGCAATCTCTTGATGCGTCTGCAGTTCCGCCGTACCTGAGTGACTGATGTCCCTGGATGAACTCAACGCTGCTGGCTGCTGGTGCTGCTGCGAGGGCAACAAACCCGTTGATTCGATCAACCAGTCCATGTTCTTTAAATTTGATCTCGTTGATAACGCATGGAAAAGTCTCTTGAAGGAGTGATTATACCCGAAGATGGGCCCTGATAGCCGCTCGAGATTTGGACACGCCATGACAAGAGCAGCGACATTGTTCTCAACGAAGACGAGCCCTTGGGAACCGAAGCGCCTGCGAATTCGGGAAGAGGGATTTTTAGCGAGCGAACTATCGACGCAAGCTCGGCATTTGCCCGCAAAGTTCGTCGCAGAAGCGTCATGCGGCAACCTTGGGCCATCTTGAACCTTTTCTTGTGCGCTGCGGAATCTGACCCAACTAATTGAATATCTTGGTATCTATTGTCGTCGAGTCAGTCATCTTCATCTGATTGTGGCTCCATTACGATGGCGATTAGATCTCGTGTTGAAAAGAAGAGTAGAATCTTACAGTACTAATCGTGCGGCCTTGTACCACTTCCGTGAACAAACGGCCACACTGAATGCGTCGCGCATCCAGCATGTCGAGCAGCTTTCACTTCCTCGTGCCAAATGGAGCTGCCTTAACATTTCAAGAATCACCTCCAGCACCTCTCCCGGCAACGCGTTGCACATATCTGCGAGTTTCGGCTTGCCACTCTGCTTCTTTGAAATGGCAGGCGTCTGCGTGGACATGTAGCTTGGCGTCCAGGTATTTGAGTCAATTTGGTCGTAGCTGAGGTTGTTGCCCGCCCAGGAAGGGCTTCTTGTTCGCAGGCCGACGGGTCCTTGCGTGCGACTGCTTGCCAGTGAATACTCGGATTTGGTGCCTGACAATTTCCTCGGCCGGTTGAGCGTCGATGGGAGAGAGTCTGTGGATCGAGTGCTGTCCATGTTCGGTGTTTGTAGGCCCGGGTACATGGGATACGCTGAAGTCTCCGCCTGCAGTCGAAGGTCGAGCTGGAGATCGAGGTTTTCTCTGGTCAAAGCCATCTTCGGGAATGGAGTACAGATCGGGCATTCTTTCGAAGTTGGCACCGGGCGATGGCCGCATTGTCATGGTTGGACTCATAGTTTCCGGTGTATGTCAAGCGGGTACTGGAGTAATGAACTGTGAATGCGGTAAATTACTCCCAAAAGCCTGTCATAATGGCTGACGACAGATCAGGTTTCTTTAGATCGCAATTGAAGGAGTGTTTGTCAATGGGTGGAAGTCGACAACATAAGAAATGAGGGAGAAGAGATTGCCATATGAAGCAAATGAAAGAACAGATGCAGAAGTCGAGGCCTACGTAAAGGGGAAGCGGTAAAGGCATTCAATCCCAAAAAATCAAGTTCCAGCTAAAAAATGCGATCCTGTACTGTATGGGAACATATGTACTTGTTTGTCTAGTAGCAGCAAGTAGTAATTTGCATGGTTCGGGACCAGCGCCAGCGCCCACGCTTTCGCCGCTAATTATTCTATACATGTACGTATAAGCGGCGAGACAGCGCAAGAGCAAGAACCGCTTGCACCATAGACCCCCTGGTCCAGATGATGGGCAATGAGATCACGACATGGCACTTGCTAGGAAACGAGATACACAGTGCAGTAGCTCGCTTGGTTTCTCCACGATCCCTGGGAGCCTCTTCAGAAACTTGACGTATGCGGGCTCCAATGTTTGGCCTCTAGTGCCGGCCGAGCAATCGACATTTGCCCCGCCTGGTTTGCCGGCCAGGCCAGGGGACCTCAACTTCGGACGGTGGACATTAATCAAACCAACCGAGAGACTTGAGCAGAAAAAGGAAATGGTGCTGTCATTGTGCTGTTGCCGCCAAGACAGAGTGTGGGTTCGGGCCAGAGTCGAGCACGCTAGCTCAGCTAGCCAGGAACAGCAACAATGCATACTGTATGCCAACATGCCCACGATTTCCCTGCCGTTTTGTGACTTGACTGCGCTTGGTGAGTCCAAAAGGCTTGCTTGACTTTGCGGCCTTATTCGGCGTCCCTTGCTCTGGCCCTCGTGGCTGTCGCCAGTCAGATTCTGCCCTAGCTCGACGGTGCGTGCGGTGTATGGCGCCATGGAATATCTTCCGCCTGCGCGTCTAAGACAGACAAAGGGGACCCAACGCAGTGCCGCGTGTATTGTATTGCATTGTGCTTTGATTCTATCGCACTGCGCTGAGAATTGTGTTGTTGCGGTGACGTCCTGCTGTCGAGAAAAAAAAGGGGAGTTGGTTGATCCATACTGCCAGGTTCTCCAGCCGTTTTTGCTGATCTTCGGTGATGGACATTTGCTGTTGAATTACCTGATGCATGACCGTCCTTACCCATGGTGATTTGCAAAACGACAGCCTCAAAGGTGCTAGCTCTGCTGTTCTGGCGCCGCCCCAATCCGTGGATCAAGGTAATGAGCATCACAACTAATCCTGCAAGCTTCCATCTTCAACTTGCCCTTCTTGGCCACTCAAATAAACTCCATCCGTCACGAGTATGCGGTTGCTTGTCTCCCAGCATTTCATTGCCGATAAAATGCCAGACCCTTCGCTCTCCACCTTCAGCCCTACCCCCACCCAGCTGCCCCCTTTTCTCCCGCTGCATCCCGGATTGGACATGGACCTTTTGGCGTTCATCGACTGTGGGCCAGATTTCGCACCTTTTAGTACCATGCTCTGGTTGAGCACGGTCGAGAAGGTCTCAACGTCCAGAGTCCGGAATGGATACGAGCCAAATTGCTTCGTTGCCGCCCCGATTCTGGCCGCTTGAAGTTATGTGTGTTCAATATGATTATCGCTTCTGCTTGAATAAATAGCTTGTGTCGCCGCTTTCAAGCACATCAGACAAAGGGTTGAGCAAGACACCGACTTTCGTTGACGTTTTCATGCAGGGCAGCATCATGGTGGCTGAGGGTGGAAGACCACAGCAACGATTCGATTATCAGTCCCATTCAAGGGCGACCCTCGCCCATATGATGATTGTCGGCCCAGAAACGCTCCGGCCTCGTACAAATAGTTTGCGCCTACATTTCCAAGGCTTGTTTCTGTCTCCCTCGTTTTCACGACTCCAGACTGTCGCATGACGCCGAACAGGCACTGACCGAAAACTCTCTCATAGCAGATGGTCCACTTCGAGCGGGTGCAAATTTGACAAAAAGCCTCTCCTGAGTGAAAAGTACCCTCTCTGGGTGTCGTCCGTTCGTCGACCTGAATGGCCAGATGTCAAAACGACCTGTATGGACGAAGTATGGCTCTATGACCTGCCGCGTATATGTTGTTATGTTGGCTCCTTGCAAGCCACCGCAATGGCCATCCTCTGCTTTTCTGCCAGTAACTAAAAAATCATGCGCTGGTCTGCATATCGTGCCTCAAACGCCTTGATGTCTGATTGTTGTCGTCTTCCGGGGGATGGTTCATGCGCGATCTCAATGACTGGCATGGCATGACGCGGAAATTCTTTCCAAGCGACTTGAAGAAGGCGCTGTTCCGTGCAGTTGTATTACATTGTCACGGGAGCGAAAGCACTTTGACTTGTACCCCGTATGCTTACTCCAAAAATGATAGTTTATTGTCTAATGATTTCGAATGCAAATCCAACCATGGGTATCTCTATAACAAAAGGAATGACCGATTGACACAACTCAATCGCCGTGTTCAGAGTCTGACAGGAATCGGAGTTTCCTGGTTGGACGAGTTGTGACGTCGCACCCTTCTTGTATCTCTGTTGGTTGTGTCACGGCTCCCTTAGGGATGCCTGCAGGGCTGTGTGCGCGTTTCTTCGGAACGACCGACAAATGGCTGTCTGTGAGGAAGACGGATCCTGATTTCGCCGCGGTAGGTGAGCTCTGTGAAACGAGTCCGTCATCAGGATGATGTTCTTTACCAAACCCTCGACCAAAGATTGGTGTCGGTGTCTGTAAATCAACCATGTGAGAAGCAGCGCCAGTTTCTATAGGTGGCAAGTCAATAATCTTTGGGTTCTTTATCCAATTGTATATGGGCCGCACGTCAAGTATGGATTTGATTTGGCGATGCTCCGCCTGGGTCATGTGTTGTTTGCGTTCCAATATCACTTCGTCAATGCTGTCCCTTAGCACCAATGTCTCAACGGAGACAGGTTTTTTCTGGCTAATCCGACGTACTCGACCAATCGCCTGAGCCTCGACCTGAGGGCTAAGTACAGGATTGATGAAGTAAATCCTCGAAGCCTCGCGCATGTCGAGTCCGAATGCAGCTTGTGAAAGATCCATGAGTAGAACCCTAAAAAGTGATTAGAACAGGATGGTGAAGGATAATTAGGTATAAGGCCTACCTGAAGATGTGATTTTGGTGGAATGTGTTGATGTATTGTGCCTTTCGTTCGCTTGTCAAACTTTTGGCATAAATGAGATGTTGCACTTGAAGCTAGTTGTTTTTAGCAGAAATCTCAATCCGACAGTTATGCTTCACATACCATGTCCAACATGCTCGCGAGATACCACACAACGTTTTCATTTCCATAGAAGATAATCATCTTCTCATTCTCCTGGTGGCGTAGGATGCTATCTATCAAGTAAGAAAGCTTCGCGGATACCGTGGAAACGAGGTTTGTCTGTCGAAGACTGATCGGCAGGCTATCCACCGGCAGTGCTTCTGTAGGGTTGATACTCGCGGCATGAGCACGAGATTTTGGTCTTCGACTATCCTCGCCGAGTTTGGTATTTCCAGCTAAAACTGCAGGTTGCTTCCCTTTCTTTTCGGACACCTTAGTAAACTCTTGGGCTGCCATGATTTTGTCCTTCTCCAGTAACCCTTCTTTGATAAGACCGCCGTTCAAAAGGGAGTTGAGGGACGCTGGATCATGGGCAGCCTTGCAAAGCAGTCTCTGCAAAGACAAAATCAAGCTGGCCGAAGTGCATATTACATTACCACCCTCACCATCCAATGACCACGCATAGCTGGCGTCACCTAAGGGGCCGCGCACTAGAACTGGCATTTCATGGAAGCGATTACTCACGTTCCGTAGCTTATCGTTGACGGCCACTTGCCCCAGCTCAATGGCCTGACGCAAAAGCGAGCGGTCGTCGTCTTCGATAGGAATCTTGCCCTCCTCCAAAAACCTTTCAGCAGTTTCGACCGACTTTTCTATTTCTTCAGAGGTGAAAAAAGATCCTCCGAAAAAGCTTGACTGTTTAAGGTTGTGCACGATTTCCAAAAGACTTTTGCGCTGTCTTGGATGGAAAAAAGTAGTCCATGTCAGTTCGTTGAGACTGGACCGAGTTGAAAATAATCATCATTGCGAAGAGATTTAATGACAGCTTGTCTTGGTAAGAGCCATCGAGAACAACCACTCTTTCTTCAACAGGTGGTAACAAGTCCCCGACCTCCGACAGCCGATGAAGAATAATGAGAGAGTTAAGAGTGGCCTTTAAACAATCCCAGTTGCCGTGACTGTTCTTGTTGTGCCGTGGAAGCAAAAGGTATGTTGCCCAGTCAGCTCGGGTGTCTTCGTCTTCTGTCGTTGTGTTTGCCCACGGTCTGGCCTTCAGATAAAGCGCAGTTATCGACCCGAGTCGCTCCAAGTCCTTCTTCT
This sequence comes from Periglandula ipomoeae IasaF13, assembly GCA_000222875.2. Taxonomy (NCBI): domain Eukaryota; kingdom Fungi; phylum Ascomycota; class Sordariomycetes; order Hypocreales; family Clavicipitaceae; genus Periglandula; species Periglandula ipomoeae. Next base: position 38,377 of record AFRD01000221.1, read on the forward strand.
CCATCTCCACAGACGTTTCAGAGAATACGATGCCAGACGGCGCTCGGGCTTCTCCTTTAACCTCCAACCCTTGTACTACACGTTCGTCGACTCCAAATAGTCCATGCGAAGGCGTTCCAGTAACGATCCATTTGGACGAGAAGCTCAATGAATCAATAACCCCAAAGTAAGTCACTCCTACGGCCCATCTTCGAATTCCCGAGTTTGTGTCCTTCGTCAACGATGCATCTTTTGAAATGTACTGTGGATAGTGGAGAGTCCCTGACGCCCTCATATCTTACAAGTCTTTCGAAGCGGGATTGGGAGAATAAGATAATGTCAAGCTCTAGGAGCTCTTCTCGAGACGGAATATCCTCAAGCTTAGAGAGAACGCGAACAGCGAGACCAGACGTATGCTTAGCCATCTCTTGCTTCCACTGAGAAACTAGGTTGTTCGGCACAATGATAATTGTTGCGCCACTGAGAAACATTTTCGTAGATGCTGGTCTTTGAATTGGATTGCGTCCCGTGCGCCGAACCTTGGGCGGCGGTCGGAAGTAGAAGCCTGGGTTGCGCTGAAGAGCTTGCTCGCATCTGCCAAACTCGTATCCCAACTGCCGTCTCCAAGATTCGAAATAAGATTTCCATGGAACGGCGTGTCTAGTAGCACATGATGCAGCCATATCAGCAAGAGAAGCGATCTTTGGCCGCGTTGGTCTGTCGGCGTTTCCATAAATATCTGGAGGGCGAGTTGGGAGGGTCTTTGTCGCTAGGATCAAAGCTAGACAAATGATTGTCTTGCCCGAGCCCATTTCTTCTGCGAGAATACCACCCGCAATGCCTTCATAGTAACGAGGCGCCTTGAGCACCGTTCCGACCACTGGATCTGCGTACCATATTGACCCGTCTTGGCCCTTAGCAGCCACTAACCTCGGGTCAAGTACTGAGCCTGGTTCAACCTCCTTTTGCGCCATGAGTGCGGTAGATCTTCGCTGGTAGGGGTATAGCTCTGTCACCAACCCTGGAACATCACTACACATGATTTCTGTTATTGCATCCCGGTGATATATGTCATTAATTAGATGCTGGTCGGGGTCAGGTGAAGGAATATTGTTGAAAACCTGCAAAAGAGTTGACCTGTCATCTTCAGGACTGTTTTGCGTCGCAAAAGGACACAGACGGCCCGAATATGTGGTAGAGAGACCGTTCCATGCACTTTTCGAGTAGTCCAAAGACAAAATAAGACGGCGTCGTGCTCTTTGAAGTGAGAGGCTTGACCTGTCGATGACGCCACGATAAGCATCGTCGGGAAGCAAGTATACTCGCAGAATGCCCGATGAGTCGTCTGATGAGATACGAAATTCCAGGGCCACCCAAAGAGCCTCGAAAAGTTTCTTGAATGGACTCAACGCTCCGGAGGCTAACAGCTGCTTTTGAACATTGACTGGAACGTGTTCTTCATTTGCAAACGCCTGCCGGGTCTCATCCGGCGATTGATTAGGCTGGAGTCTCCTCCACTTGCTCAGACGGGAAATATCCCAAGGCACTGATTGTAGGCCAGCATCAGCCAGAGAAATCCCGAGGCATCCAGCGGGTACGTAATCTTGCCTGCGGAGATGCATTCCGCCCAAGTCTCGAGATCTGAGATGGCTCAGAAGAGGCTCGGATCACATGTCGCTAAAGTGAGTAATAGTAGAATGCAGGCATTAAGTTATGGTCAAATTTTCAAATAGCGAGAGGAGAAGGCAAGTCTCAATTCTTCATGTGAGTGCCAGGTCCATGTCGTGCTGGTTCAACATGAAGTAGGCTTGAGTACAAGGAAGGAAAGTGCACGCTGGTTCAGTCAGACAGCTGCCTGCTACTGTGTGATACCTGGCATGCACTGTACGGAACATGGTCTTTGTCGAATAAAAGCAGTGTTTTCTGCACTGTACACCAACCTTGCTTGATGCAGCCCGTGAGGTTACAATTTACTAGGTTGCACGAAAAAGCGCACATTGAGTAATTTAACATTGATCTCTATTCATCATTTGGGCTCCCATCTATTCAGAAGGCCAACTTGCCACTCCTTGAACGATCTCTCTGTCTCTGGAAGCAGTTGGCCATTAAGTAACAGGACTTCTTTTGCTAACTCAATAATTGAAGTTGGAAGGTACAAATCCTGGATGTCGGACACTATTGAGTCCAGGAGCCTGTTGCCCTCTTCACGGGTCATCTCTCGATATAGAACCTTCATCCCTGTTCTCTTGCCTTGGATGGATGAGGATGAGTACGCGACATTCGGATTTAGCACCCATACGTAGAGCATCTTGTCGGAGCTGCGACCTTTCTCGGATATGTGTGGAGATATGAGAGACTTTGCGCAACCTGACCTGGAAATGTTCGCAATCAGAGAAGCTGCTAAGCATTCTGATCCGTTCGGAGCCCGGTTGATCGGTACGATTGTGCTGCAAAGGACTTGCCACTTGAACAAGGTCACAGAGCCGACCCGCAGACTAAATAAGCCAATCTCAGTAGTACAGTTATTGCAGAAAATATGTAGATACTTTCCTGCGCTCGGGTTCGACGCAGCTTCTGCGCTGCTGTTTGATGCCTCTGCAAGAGTTGAAACAGAAAACTGGTAGTAAGGTAAGTATGAGTGAACATTTACAAAGATTATCAAAGGATGAGACATGTAATAGCGAGACATGTACCTCCTGAAATCCCCCGGTCATCCTGACTCTGGATACTGGGGTGAAATGTGAGAGGCTCACCATCAACGTGGCCACCGGAAACCATTCTTGAAGAAGGTTTCAGGTGAAGTTGCCCTGAAGTAGGGACCGGTAAAATGATCACTATGCGGGAATTGTATCGATGACCAGACCACAGAACTGCTGTCAAAGCCGATTTGGCCACCTTCTATTTCCCACGGCTCACAAAGCAAACCGACGTCGAGGCGAAACATGGGAGTCTGTCATTGAACACTGCATTTGCAGAGCAAACTTACCAAAAGTTTTTGGCAGTCATGTTCGTCAAACATGAAGGACGTGATGTCAACAAAACCAACTCCACGTTGAGCAGAAATGATATTGTTGGCACCATATCCTTTATTGGCAAGGCTTTGGTTGTCCTGATGATCATGGTCATGCGGTTTGTGGCAATGCCAGAACTCCATCATCTCGGCCCAATTCTCACTTGGCAAGTCCTTCCAGGTCTTGATCGTGCCTCGCGGTATGATCTGGTTGCTACATGATCGACAGCTCACTGCGGATTCGTTCTCAAAGTCCATGGCTGACCAAGGAATCGCTTGGTTCTCGGGAGAAAATGGAGGAATTGCACCTCCAGGTGATAGGGGCAACCGCCATGTCAAATGACGAGATGAACCTTGCGTAGGTCGCAATAACGTTTTGGCCACTATCCCCGGGAGATCTAGAGCTTCTGTGTGGCCGTCATGCTCGAGATAGAGATGGCGGCCATCCTCGGCAATTTTCGCCACTGTGTCTGGCGTTGGCAATGATGGGAGTGTAGCCGCAATAGAGATTTGTCTAATGTTTGACAGCAGCTCAGCATAGAGGATGCTGCGGTCGTTCTTGGTTGGCAGGGTCATTGCGATGCTCATTTGCGCAGCTGAAGACGAGACCAGCTCGCCGTCGCGAACACCACGCGTGAAGGTTGAGGCAGGGGTTGACTGTGGTTTAGTGTGGTGGGCAAGAGTCTGTTGAGGGAGCCACTCATCAGTGCGACCAGCATGTGCAATGACGGCACCCGACAGCTGTCGTCACCCCACTCGTGAGCCCTTCCCGAGGGAACATAACGACCAAACCCTTCTCCACCAGTCTCAATGCTTTCAGAACATGTAAGCGCTGCCGAGCTGCAATATCGCGAATCGAATCTTCGACACTGCTCTTATTGGAAATCTCGTAAGAAAGACAGCCACATAATGTCGGGGCTATTATCGTATGTACTCGGCGGGGACCGCAAGGCCCAGGCTATCGATCTACCCTCAGTGGAGGTACATCACATCGAAACAAACCCTGATCGCCGGGCTCGTTCGCTCAAGCATTTGCTCAAGGCCAACCATGTAAACTATTCCGTCTTGTATAATCAGCTCTTTTTTGACAACCACAATGCCCATATCTTGAGCTCAGCTTACTTGCTTGGCGCCACGCCGAATCAACTACACGACATCTACGAGGAACAGGTCAAAGAATTGGAAGCATGGACACCTTCACCAGCTGAGCTCATGGACAACGACTGGGTCGATTTCCTGGGAGACGGGCGTTATCAAAGGGCTTATGTCGACTTCTTTGAAGACAAACTAGCTATGGAATTCGCCTATAACTGGAAAAAGTTGGTTGAGCATTATTTGTTTTCTTCTGAAAAGCCGTTGGTGCATGGGCTTATTTGCGGACGTACGTGAAACCATGACTCTCCCTTCTCTCCAGCCAAGCCACTGACGTTTCGACAGTTGGCCACCCGCTAATACAATTGGGATATGCATATGAAGTAGACAGCAAGGAGGTTGCCATGGAGGCTCTCACATTAGCCTCCGTGCAGCACAACTTCCTCTATGACTATACCAGCAATCCATCCTGCACCAAGCAATCTTCGTTCAGTTCCAATTCGGTGCTCGACCTACTCATCAAGATGTCGGAGGATGATGACTTGAAAAAGCTTCCCAAGAGCATTGAGTACAGAGACTTGGAGTCTACCGTGAAGGGGAAGGAGGATATTGTTATGAAATACTGGAATGCGTGGGATATTTCCGACCCAGTCAAGGATTTCGAAAGCTCCCAGAAAGCAGCTGTTGCCTTGTTCGTCTCGGCAGTGGACACGAGTGCCCGGAACTACAACTTCTTCATTGTTCACTTGCTGACGACAAGCTATGCTCTACGAGTTCTGCTCCCGTTCTTTCCGCCGCAATATCACATCCGCCTCGTCAGACAGTGGTGGCTGTTGGTAATTGCTGTATACATCATTAAAGGACGGCCGGCTCCAAACCTGGAGAACATCGATCAGGACCTCGGAGAGCGCGATTGGAAATACGTGCAAGATAAGGCTCTGAATTCGTTATATTCGAACGACGCTCATTATGTAAAAGGTGAGTCAAGAACTAAAAACGCGAGCCGAGAGAGAGGAAAAGCTGATGAATATTTAGCCATTCGAGCAATGAAGGACCTTGCAAATATCTGGGGAGACGATGACAAGTACTACCTTCGAGCTGCTGCGACGTTTGTGGATCGATTTCATGGGTGGACTTTTTGAATCGCTATTGAAGAATGGCAAATATTGCGCTGCAGCTTCAACAATTCTGCTTGGGATTGAAGGCTAGCTTACTGTATCAATAATGTAAACCTATACGGGACTGTGTCCGATGCGCAAATGAGCAGCCGTGAAGTTAAAATGTTTCAATTATTCTCGATGTCGGGTCGTTGCATGGCTGGTGGGTGTGATCTCTCCTCTTCAAGCAACACGATCAGGATCCATTACATCCGCTACAGTAAAGTGTGGCTCGATACTGCGTGGCGCGGGCAGTAGAAATTACGACCATAAATAATATGCCGAGACTTTGGTGAAGCGACGCCGTTACTCACGGCATTAGGTGACAGGAGTTCTGGGGTTAATAACCACAGAATTAGCGTCCGGCTGAAAGGGTGGTGCTCCAATATTCAAGATTGACCCACCCCAGCACAGTGGCTGTGGGCTCCAGCCGTCACGTCCGCCATGACCTGAGCAATTGAGGCCGGCTGGTCCTATCAAATAGTAAGCCACGCGAACCAGGCAACGAGGACCACTGACACTTGGCCTAGCTCTCGACTTCGACTTCGATATCGTGACGCCTTGACTTTCGTTCGATTGCAAAGCCAACAACACCCAGCCCACATGGGACTCCCGACCTCCAAATGCTTCTGTCAGTCCAGTCGCTTTGATGGCCCCGCCCGCCAAACGCCGTAGGCGGAACCTTGTCGATGCCTCTGATGACGAAGATGAACAGCCGCGGGCCAACACTCTTTCCAACTTCTTGCTTTCCTCGCCGACTTCACCCTCTAAAGTCCGACCACCAACTGCATCGCCGAGCCCTCTTAAGGCGAGGAGTTCGACCCTTCAGTCGACCGGCAATATATCTCCTGCAAAGGCGAGGCGAGGGAGCTCCCAAAAGAACGGTGCCAGTCCTAGCCCGAAGAAGCCAAGAGATGCTGGACGAATTGAGGACAGGGGTAAAACGGCTGATCTGAAAACATTATTTTCCAAACAAGCTCAAAGGGCCACGAAACCAAGTAATGGGTCCGAGAAGCGGAACTCGCCCATTGAGGACCCTATCAGTGATCCCATATCCGAAGATGACGAAATATCAGAACTCAAAGCAAGCTCCTCCAGCTTGGTTGGCCAACATGCGCGCAAGAGACTGAGGAAGACGAGCGATGCCGCATCGAACGAGTCAACGAGCACCAGCCTCAAGTTCCTCAAACCGCCGAAACCTACGAACCCATCCGGGGTAGACGATGAGCTGAGGCCGTGGTCAGAACGCTTTGGCCCCCGCAATCTCGATGAATTGGCGGTGCATAAAAAGAAGGTTGCAGATGTAAGAAGATGGCTCGACGACGTTATGACGTGTCGAATGCGACAACGCGTCTTGATCCTCAAGGGCGCCGCTGGCTCCGGGAAAACCACGACAATGCGTTTGCTGGCGAGCGAGATGGGCTGTGAGCTGCTCGAATGGAAAAATCCTACCGGAACCACAGGGACTGGATTCGTATCCTCGTCTGCCCAATTTGGCGAGTTTCTGGGCCGTGGTGGTAAATTTGGCACGCTCGACGTCGAGGGATCTCTTGATACTGCCCCAACCAGCTCGAACGGAACAGCAGGAAAACAAACGAAGCGAATTATTCTCATCGAGGAATTTCCAAACACATTTTCTCGATCGTCTTCGGCACTTAGCTCTTTCCGCAGTAATATTCTTCACTACTTGGCAGCCCACACACCCTCACTCGCCAAATTCGGCAAGATCTCACAACAGAGGGAACCTATAAGCCCCATAGTATTGGTCATAACGGAAACGTTGCTGACCACAACGTCGGCATCGGCAGACAGCCTGACTGCACATCGCTTGCTGGGACCCGAAATCCTCCGTCACCCCGGTGTAGGAGTGATTGAGTTCAATGCCATCGCCCCATCAATACTGGCTAAGGCTTTAGAGCTGGTCGTTCTAAAAGAGGCCAGGAAGTCCGGACGCAGGAGGACTCCCGGACCCCAGGTACTTAAGAGACTGGGTGAAATCGGAGACATCCGCAGCGCAATCTCATCTCTTGAATTCTTGTGTCTCAAGGGAGACCAAGAATCAGATTGGGGTGCAAAGGTTGCGTTTACCAAACCGAAAAAAAGCACGAGAGATTCCATAGGCTTGACGAAAGGCGAGACCGAGAGTCTCGAATTAATTTCTCAACGCGAAGCCAGCCTGGGCATATTCCATGTCGTTGGCAAAGTTGTGTACAACAAACGAGACGACAATGCCCCTGCAGACGATACCGTCGAGACCCTGCCATCGTACTTGTCCCAATATGCGCGTCCAAAGAGATCCCAAGTCTTTGTTGACTCCCTGATAGACGAAACTGGCACAGATACGCACACGTTTATATCTGCATTACACGAGAACTACATACTATCATGCGAAAGCACTGGTCCTATGGACCTGTCAACGCCAATGGACTATGTCAATGAATGTATAGAATACCTGTCAGAGAGCGATCTGCTCTGTCCCTCGAGGGATGTGTTCTTTGGGGGACGAGGCAGATTCGGTGGGAAAGACTCGAGCAGTCACATACTACGGCAAGATGAAATGACCTTCCAGGTTGCAGTGCGAGGGATGCTGTTCTCGCTACCAAATCCGGTCAAACGCAAGACTACCACTATGGCAAAGGGCAGCGATGCCTTCAAAATGTTCTACCCCACGAGCTTGAAGCTATGGAAGGCCAAGGAGGAGATTGAAGGTCTGGTTGATCTATGGTCGACCAAAATTCTCAAGGGCGAATCACAGCTCGCAACCAAGAACCTAACGGACGGTGCCACGGCGTTTCTGAAGTCACAATCATCGGGAGACTCTACTTCTTGGATGCAACGACAACAACAATCTCGTTCCGCAGCTGCGGCTGCAAAAACCACCAGCACAGATGATGATGCCGCAGAGCCGTCACCCCTACTCTCCCTCGGCAGTGCGGCTCAACGAGAGATGCTGCTCGATCGCTTGCCATATATGGCTCATATCGCACGGAGCCGCAAGACGGGTATTCGCCTGCGCGACCTTGAGAAAGTAGTTTCCTTCAATGGCGTATCCTCCACCGCAGATGATGAATCCGAGGGGGAAGACGACGCTGTTCCCGGAGAAGCCTGGGCGACAGACAGACCGTCAGAGGAAGCCAGTCCGCGCAAGAAGAGCACAGGCATCAAAGCGGGTGCCGTGTCGGGCATGCTGGCGCAGAAGCTGGTCTTGAGCGATGATGATATTGAGGATTAGGAAATGGCGTTTTGTGATATCCGGTTGTATTGTAATGTATTATAGAGCAAAGAATTTGGCTGCGGCGATGTGAATGTGGGTTGGTGGGGTCTGTGAGGCGTTTAGATACAATATACTCGCAACTATCGGCAATGGCCTCGCAGTTCTCAGTCGTCGCGAATGAAGGAACCCGACTTCCCCGCAAAAGACTCGGAGCAAATTCACTTGAGAAAAAAAACCATGTCACCATTCATGCAAACGGAGCACTCAGAAATGGCTCATGTTAAACAGCATATGACTACCCAGAACTCCCTCCACTGTTGAACCGTGGATATATAAAACCCCTCCGTTTCTCACCCTTTTGTGCCCATCTAACCCAGTAAACCGTAAAACAAAAAATGATCAGAGTAGACTCTTAGTGGTGGAACAGACGAATGTTCTGCTGGACAAAAGTAATGCCCAGCTTCTCGGCGGTCTCGAACACCGCGCTGTCGTTTTGGCTGCCGCTCGAGGCGGCGATGTAGTTGACTCCTGAACGGGAGGCGCGGAAGACGTTGTCGATGAAGGGGAACTGCAGAAGCAATTAGCAAAAATACATTTCATGGATGAGAGATGAGGCAAAACATACAAAGGCATCGCTTGATACGCAGACATTCTTGAGCTGCTTCATCCAAGCCTCGCGCTCCTCGTCAGTGAAAGCAGGGGGAACTTCCTCGAAGACAGCTTCGAAGCCCTCGCGCTCGGCACCCGACTTGGGCAACTCGCCGCTGACGAGCAGATCGATGGCGTTGCTCTTGTCGGGTCGCTTGGTTCCCTTCTTCCACTTGATGTTGAGGACGCGCTCGTGGAAGCGCATCCACCAGTTGTCGGCCTTGTCACCAGCGAGACGGGTGCAGTGGATGCGGGACTGCTGGCCGGCGCCGAGGCCGATGACCTGGCCGTTGACGGCGTAGCAGACCGAGTTGCTCTGGGTGTACTTGAGGGTGATGGTGGCCACGGTCAGGTCGCGGGCCGCCTCTTCGGAGAGAGCACCTGCGTCCTTGGGGGTGATGATGGTGTCGAAGGACTTGGGGAAGATCTCGACGTCGTTGCGGTGCTGCTGGAGCGTTATGCCGTAGACGGTGCGGGTCTCGGTGGGCGCTGGGTTGTAGTCAGGGTCGATCTGGAGGACAAGGTACTTGCCGCCTTTCTTCTTCCTGAGGATCTCGAGAGCGGCGTCCTCGTAGCCGGGGGCGATGATACCGTCCGACACTTCCTTGGAGATGATGCTGGCGGTGGGGACGTCGACGACGTCACTGAGGGCGATGACATCGCCGAAGCTGCTCATGCGGTCGGCGGCGCGGGCGCGGGCATATGCTTGAGCGAGAGCTGAAGTCTCAATGCCCTCGATATCGTTGACAAAGTAGACCTTGCGCTCCCCGGCGGTCAGGGGCAGGCCAATGGCCGCACCAGCGGGAGAGACATGCTTGAAGCTGGCGGCGGCGGGCTTGCCAAGCGCCTGCTTCAGCTCCTTGACCAGAGGCCAGGCGTTGAGCGAGTCGAGCAGGTTAATGTAGCCGGGAGAGCCGCAGAGGACTTTGAACGGTAGCTTCTCGGAGACGGTATAAGCGGCCGCGGGCTTCTGGTGAGGGTTGGCGCCGTATCGCAGGGCCATGTATTGCTCGCCATTCCCGGCGTACTCCTTGCGGAAGAAGCCCGAGATGGCGGTGTCGTAGTCGGCCGTGTGCTCAAAGGCCTTGAGGGCGTATCGGTGTCGGCTCGTCTCGGTGATCTCGCCCTGCTCGAGCTCCTTGAGGAAGCCGGCGTAGTCCTCGGGGTCGCTGAGGATGGTGACGCGGGAGTGGTTCTTGGCGGCGGCGCGGATGAGGGTGACGCCGCCAATGTCAATCTCCTCGACGGCCTCGGGGATGCTGACATTGATCTTGGCAACGGTATCCTTGAAGGGGTACAGGTTGCAGATCACGTAGTCGACCTTGGCGATGCCCTGCTCGGCGAGGTCCTTCTCGTCCGACTCGAGGTTGCGGGCGAGGATGCCGCCGTGGACGGCGGGGTGCAAGGTCTTGACGCGGCCGCCCAGCATCTCGGGGGCCTTGGTGATGGCGCTGACGTCCCTGTTTTTGGCATAAGAATTGATACAAAAAAGCCAATTGGAATGAGATCAGTCATGCGGCATTCGTGCACTTACTCGACGGGCATGCCGGCCTCGCGAATCATGCGCGAGGTGCCGCCAGAGGCAAGAATCCGCACATTCTGTTTGATGAGGCCCTTGGCCAAGTCCAGAAGGCCGGTCTTGTCGTAGACGGACAGAATAGCAAGCTTCTGGTTTCCAGACATGGTGAATCGCAGCGTGTTCCGGGGTATCGTGGGGTAGGAAGAAGGAAAACGCAGCTGCGAAAAAAAACGAGACGATGCTTTGTCTCTTAATTTTCGAAAAAGACGTCAAGTCGATTGCGCGAGTGAGAAAAAAAAAAGTTTGGCGGGGTAGTATTCCCGCAGGTACTGAACTGGCCGGGACTCGGGAGGCGATGGTGGGGTGTAGGTGGGCAGCAGCGCAGGGCAATCCGGGAACGGAGTGCGGCCTGTTTGGCGGTTGAGAGGCACATCTAGCACGAGACCATCGTGTTGGCCCCGGTTCTTTCTGGCTTGACTGTGTTGTCACTGTGGACACTGCTGGATGGGCCTGCGGGTAATCTGGAGCGAATGTGGCCGGTCTGCGATACAACTTTAATACAGTTGGCTAAACGAAAATGGGATGTACAAGTAATCTTAGGAGATCGATGTTTCCGATCGCATGCTGTGGCCAGTGCCGTCTCTCCGCCACGCAGCCCAGGCCAGACACAAACAAGTCTACACAGCGTGAGCGGCGGCAGCACCCGTGCCACTACGTCTGCAGCCAACGCAGGCTCGGCTCAGCCTGCCTTGAACCCTGTTGCTTGCTCAGCGCGACGGCTGGCTGGTGACTGACTACCTAGGTACCTACCTAGACACACCACCAGCAAGTAGCCATCAGGCACGCGATAAGCTCCCTCAAACACCAGCGACAATAACCGCCGCCTCATACCAGCACATACTGCCTCGCTCATTATCATCAGAGAAGCATCCCCATCTACCCCAGATGGCCGACAACACGCTAGACATCCTCTGTTTCGGCGACTCCCTCACCTCCGGCTACCATGACTATGGCATGAACTCCCATCCCTACTCGATAGCCTTCAAGGCCAAGCTCCAGGCAGCCCTCCCCCATCTGAACATCAACGTCTACACAAACGGCCACCCGGGTGACGTCGGCACCTGGCCGGCCTTTAACGAAAGGTTGAAGAACGAAAGTATTTAATCTTCCAAAGCATTTCAATCATTTCGCTCTATTTTAGAAAGATCCCTACATTGCATTTCCCTTGGCTGCTGTAGCCATGGCCGCCACCTCTCATTGACTCAGATGTATTTTATATCTAACCTTCTACCTTTTACTCAACAGGCGCAAAGCGTTACTATGACTGGAACATAATACTAGCAGGCACAAAGTACAACTCTCAATTTCATCCAAACCCTCAAGTAATGACCAGCAACACTAACATTATTACTCAGCGACCTGGCGTACCGGATCCCCACCGAGGCAATGTACCAAGCCTTTCAATCAAACTGGGACATACCGCTCTGCAAGGGCCGCAAAGTCCTTGCCTTGACCATTCCAGAAAGCAAGACCAAGCCAGACTGGGTCGTTAATGGCAGAAACGAAATCAACGAGTTGATCCTTAATCACAAAGAACGAAACTTGTAAGTCTAGCTGCCTCTGGTTTACGCGGGCTCTCAGGACATTGACACCCAACACAGTTATGCATTCGATCTTCATCCCAAGATCCCGTACCACTCATTATCAGAATTTGACAAGAACAAGTATTGGGATGACGGCCTGCATCTTACGGCAAAGGGGTATGACTGGATGGGCGAACACATTGCCAATGGGTTCCTTGCCATACTCCAGGCAGAAGGATTAGTACCGAAACCAGCTCCCAGTCGGTCAAACCAGCCAAAGAGGACACAGGATGACTCGGTTTTCGAGGAAGAGGCCGGGAATCCGGGCAAATTGAGTGAGGGATACGTGGTTGTGCGAAAGAAGGACCTGTACTGATGACACTAATGTATCGACCCTGGAGTTTTGTGTTGCTTAAATAGACAATAAGTGCGTCTTAAACATGCTCTATCCCCGTACTCCGCCTCATGCGGCCTACCTTATAACGCCGGCCGGAATGCCCGAAAAGAAGGACAACAGAATGCTACGTCAAGTCATGGTCATAGGCTCATACAACGAGATTCGCTGCCACAAAGTCCTAGCCAACGCAAGTCAGTATCGTGCACCAACTGCTTTTTCCAAAGTTTCTGACGCCGAAATCAGAAGGCAGGAAAGAGTGGAAATAACGTACCGGAAACTCCTTTTGCAGAGAATTCGTCACATTCTCAACCTCCTCCGACAGACTCTCTACATTGGCATCCCACCTGTGCATCTCTTTGCCGGCAATGACTTCTGCACGCCCACTGCCCTTCTCACCAGATGCTTCTCCTCCTTCAAACCACACGATCCCATCCAGCTGGTCCATACGGCCAAGCAAGCGTCCCTGCTCGATCATACGAGCCGTCGTTTCCTCTGCCTTGTCTGCATCCAACCCCAATAACGACCCTAACGCCTCAAACCTAATGTTGCTGTACAGCCTCGACGCACCCAGCAAGTTGTGTTCCACCACAGCCTTGGCCAGTACAGTAGATCCATCCGAGGTTGTGGCTAGCTGATGCGGCTGTAGACTTTCTGCAAATTTGTCCACCTCTGCCTGAGACAACAGTCTGTCCAGGAACATTTTCTCCAGGATGCCAAACTCGGCCAACTGCACCGCTCGTTCGTCCTTGTACAGCCTCCCAAGCGTACGGCTCCTCAGAGGGCCTGCTGGCGCCAAGATAGCACACTTGATAGCCATGCTGAGGGTATGCGAGCGCTCCTCTTCCGCAATCGCCGATGACAAACTAATCTCGTGGTACCGCTGCGCAGCTGATAAGAAATCTCGTTTGGCATCCTGGATGCGAGCCTGGGACAATCGAAAATGCAAGGTCAAATCTTGATCGGCAATCATGTGCATGATGTTCTTCAACTTGTTGATATACGTTTCCGCGGCAGTCGAATCGTCCACCTCGAGGTAGTTCCGGACGATGCGAATCCAAACTCTTGCCTTCTCCTCTTCCGTCACTTTCCGCTGTGAGCTATCTAGAGGAATCTCGGCAAGCATCTTGGCTGCATCGAGGAAGTCCTCATTGTTCTCGTGAGCTGTGGCAACAAGCTCGCACAGCGTGGCTGCAGCGTCGAGGAACGAAGAAGGCTGTGAAGCGAGGACCGAGAGGGTGCGCGTGCCGACTTCGATCCACATGTCTTCGTTTCTGAGGGACTGCAGCGTTGACACGAAAGCGCTGAGGACCGCCCGCGTCGACACAACACCGAGAGACTGACTAAAGAAGGAGTTGACGATGGCATTGAGGTCGTCGATGGCGGTGGGCGGGGAGGATAGGTTCTTGATATCGGCGAGGAGAGCTTCGTAAACGGGGGCTTTTTCGCCAGAAGCCGATTCGGCTTGCGTGAGAGCTTCGGCGACTTTGGTGTTTGGTGCCATGGCTGGCTGGCTGGTTTCGGAAGAAGACAACTACCTTCTATGTGGCGATTTTCTGGTTTATGTTGGTGCAATTAGAGGCTGTTGCAGAGACAAGGTCGATGTCGTTCTTGAGTTTGGAGGTGTGTGTGTGTATGAAGGCGAGAATTGAAATTAGGTAGCTCCAGCCTGCGGGGCGGAACATGGCGGGGAGCTGTAGCGGGGCAGTGACTAGCTCTAGGCGGGCAAGAGCTTCCTGATGAAGCAGTTCAGACCGAAGTGGTAATAGGCTGGTCTGATTGACTATTTATATCAACATCAACCAAGCGTAGCTACGTGGGCTCAAGATTGTCAAATGCTGCTATTCCGAGATCTACTTCCCCGTCAATCAAGAGGCAACATCATCAGCTCTAATATTCCATTTCCACAATCACCTCACCTCGCCCTGCTTTTTCAAAATCAATGACACATTTCATATGTACACAGATACCTTCATAAACATCATCATGCTATGCCAACCGATCCTTAAACATGAAATGCCCTGCCGCCTCTCGCCGAAGAAATAATCTGGCAGTAAGTGTCTTCCAGTCAATCCCATTCTTGTCATAGTCTATCCCGAAGCCGAATAATCATTCACGCGCAACGTTTAACCTGTTGTCTATTTGTTATGCCACAGCAATGTCCGCAACGAATCCCAGTCGTCGCAGTCTTTGTAGATATACGTTATGCTGCTGCGCAAACTCGACTGCAGGTCCTCGGGATGCGTTTTGAACAAAAGCATGACCATGCCCCACGATAGAGATGCGAATGCTGGCCAGGTGTAGTAGCTGATCTGTGAGGTCAACGGTTCCTTCGAAACGACGGGGAAGCCATGTCCTGGCTTGACGGCGATGCGAGCGAGCGCCAGCACGACACGCGCAAAGATGTAGATGACGATTTGCTGGCTGACCGAGGAGATTTTGCCGTTGCGCTTGGAGCGCTGGCCGAACACGATGTAGCCGCCGAGGAGACCGCCGATGAAGCTGTCGTAGGGACCTGCAGTGACACGCCCATGTTAGACGCTCATTTGATAATGTTTTCTTGGGCTAGAAAGAGCGGTACGTACCCTCTTTGCCCTGGTTGGGGCCGTAGTATTTCAATGCCAGCGTCGTCAATTTGTATATCGTCGCGAAGCGAGCGAGATTCGTAGCATGTTTCTTGGTGGCTCTCAACACGAGGGCAACCTTTTGTCGGAATCTGTGCAAAATTTCGACTCTCGTCAGTACAAGTGCATCATCTTTGTCTGGTTTCGTCCGTATTTAACAGGGAGGGCAGTTTGGGCTCGCAAGGATCATTCAACGTACGTTCCGGATCGGAAGAGGAAAATCATTCTATGCAGTGCGATTAGCTTATTGCTCTAGTCAGGGTCATGAAGGGCGTAAAATTATGGTACTTACACCAACGCATGAGGAAAGCGCACCTTGGTGCCGTATACGGCGCCGTTGCGAGCCGTCTTCAGCAGCGACAAGAGATCATGGTAGCGCGGGTCAAGAATGATGCGCTCGAGAACACCCTGCGCGAGGAATAGGCGTTAGTCCGTACATTTCTTCGCGGTTGGGACTTCTCAATAGGCAAGTTCAATTCGGCCAGGCTTCTCGAGTCTTCGTCCGTACCTTGAGGGCATCCAGCGACGATGCCATCGTGCTGAATATGTGCCTCGGTAAAAAGTGGGTAAGGGTAGTTTGTTTGCGGACGTGCTTCAGACACGCAGCCGCCTGATGTCGAAAGGCAGGTCCAGGAGAATAGAGCAGTCGTTGGTTTCAGCGCAGCATTGATAATATGAACTGACCGCGACGAGAATCCAGAGGTCGGCGCGAGGGGCAGTGAAAGGTCGAGATCGTTGGCACGTCAAGATGACCGCGAGGTTTGAGAGGGAAGGCTGGCCCGACATGGAGCGGTTCCGGGATAGAGCCTCGGAATGCTGGCCTGTGGTGGTTGGCTGCTCCGGCGGCGGCGTCTGGAGCCGTCACTGCCCATGGC
>AFRD01000220.1:0-54959 GCA_000222875.2 Periglandula ipomoeae IasaF13
TTGGACAACATCATCTTCCCCTCCCCATCAACCATGGCTCAGGTCCTCACAATCGAACTTGCGCCATGGCAAATTCCACGACCAAAGAAGCTATCTCTCCGATATATGCCTTACGAAATCCGCAAGAGGATATACGAATTCACGCTCATTGAGCCCCGTCTCCTGAAGAAGAGGCACGAAAAGACATGCCGCTTCAAGAAAGTCGACCCGGGCAGATTCGAACCTCTGCCCTTTTTTCAGACCTCTGTCAGTCAAATTCACAATCCTGCTCCTGACGGACCCCGTATCGGTACATGGACGAGATGCGGATGTGCGAGACGCAAGGGCACGGCGCTCCTGCGGACGTGTAGGCAGATATCTATCGAGGCGTCACCTATTTTTTGGTCCCAGAACACTTTCCAGTTCTTCGGCATGCCCGATTTCATCCATGCGATTGGACGGAATATTCGACCTGAGCAAAGGGATTACATTCGGTCTCTAAGTTTGCTTTATCGCGATATCTACGGGCCGCCAGGAACGCCACCCCATTTACCCCGGGGCTATGTCTGGCCCCAGAACAAGGAGTTTTGGGAATTGGTCTCTCGATGTCATGGTCTTGAACACCTGGAGATTCCTCCATCCGCGCTCGTCGACGTGTCAGCTTTGGAAGAGCAGCATTGGGCTCGATTCGCGAGTCCCAAATCCAAGTTGCAAATGGTCGAGGTGACACAGCTTTTAGCATATTCCAAACATCGACTACCTTACCACCCGACGATGCTCCATAGAGACTGTAGGAAAACAACGTTTGTCAGATGTTCGCGGCGGGTTTCTCTACGAGACGTGCGGACCGCAGAGGGTACAGCCGAGGTTCGTCGAAATTTGGAGTGTAATTTCAAAATACACGTCGACACGATAGTCAAGACGCAATTCCTCGGCGCGACTCTCTCCGAGTTGGAGAACTGGCGGAAGACGTTCAAGATGCATCATAGTCTGAACCAAGATGACAACATACGCAGCATTGTTCTGCCCACGGGCGAGTGTGTAAAGATTGAATTCTACGGCCTGTCCGTCGGCAAAGCAGCCAGGGTAAAAATGGCTGAAGATAGGATGGCCCTAGAGCGGGTGCAAATGGGGATCAATGGGTTTTCAGTTGCTCAGAATGAGGTCACACAACAGCAGAAGGCGAGAAAGAAACTGGAGCGGGGCATGAAAAGCACACTCGAATATCACATACATCAGGAGACATTGGAGGAGCGCAGAGTGCGCCGCCGGGAAGCGAATAATCAACGGCGAGCCGACGCAAAAGAGCAGCGGAGAGACATCGTACGTGCTGCCAAGGAAGCTGCAGAGGAGAGGTCCAAGGAAAGAAAGAGGGTTCAACCTAGGGCAAAAGACCAAGACACGACGGCGTCATGAAACAATACTTTTCGAGTTACGGCCACTGCGCTTTTCATGGTGCAGCCGCTTCTTGTATCATAGAAATTCAGTCGATGTTCCAAATCCCATCTTTCATTTCTCAAAAGTGTGTCATGTGACGGCATATATTCAGTGTCAATTCTGCTAGCAAGGGATATGCCCGCAAAAACACCGTGAACTATGACATTGCATCTGACAAACAAGTCAGAGGTGTGCTGTTCTGGCTACTTTCAACGTCCGCGACGCTTGGCATGTGCCCGCTAACGCATCTTATAGGTTCCTAAAGATTGATATAGTTGAAGGCTGAAATCAATCTGTGAATCTCAAGGTCGATTAGCTTCTGAAAGTTTTCACTCAAATCAAACACGCGCTATGCACTCTTACCTAGTAAATTACATAGGCCCTTTCCTCCACATCATGTCCTCGGCACTTAGACTATACCGAGTCTTTCATTTTGATTCTCACCGACATCAGAATCGGTGAGAGCTTGGGATCCTCTGCCTCGTACCTGTTTTTTTTAAGCACACTTAGGCAATCAAATCAGCCACGTTCATGGGCATTTCGTCAATCTGCGTTGAGTAATACACTGGATTGGAATTAGTGTCGCCCGATGACCGTTATCAATTATTATGGAGACTTACACTCAATATCTCGCAAGATACGAACATCCTCCGTGGTGACAAAGTTGATGGCAACACCCTTGCGACCAAAGCGGCCACTTCGTCCAATACGGTGAATATAGTTTTCACGGTTGCTAGGCAGATCGTAATTGATGACCAGGCTGACTTGCTGAACGTCGATGCCCCGCGCCCAAACATCGGTAGAGATCAGAACTCGGCTGTTGCCCTGTCGGAAGTCTTGCATAATGCTGTCACGTTCCTTCTGAGGCATGTCACCGTGCATGCTGCTCACAGTGAAATTGGCTTCACGCATCTTATCGGTGAGCCAATCAACCTTGCGACGAGTGTTGCAGAAGATGACGGCTTGAGTGATGGTCAAGGTGTCATACAGGTCGCACAGGGTGTCGAACTTCCAATCCTCCTTCTCAGCGGCAATAAAGTATTGTTTTAGGCCCTCGAGAGTCAGCTCATCACGCTTAACGAGAATCCTGACTGGATCGGTCATGAACTTTGTCGTCATATCCAACACATCGTACGGGAGAGTAGCGCTGACTACGACAACCTGGGTGGCGGGAGGTAGATATCGATAAACATCGTAGATTTGCTCACGGAAACCTTTGTTGAGCAGCTCGTCGGCCTCGTCCAAGACAAGCATTTTAATGTGTCGAGTTCGAAGATGTTGTCGTCGGATCATGTCCGCGACACGACCAGGGGTGCCGGAAACGATGTGTTGACCGTAATCGAGCTTGCGAATATCCTCACCAACATTGGTTCCGCCAATGCAAGCGTGACATTGTACATTCATGTAGTCGCCAAGCGCCATGACGACAGACTGAATCTGGGTGGCCAACTCGCGAGTCGGTGAAAGCACCAAAGCCTGTGTCTCGCGCACCGCAGTGTCGATGACTTGCAGCATACTGATGGAGAAGGTCGCAGTTTTGCCGGTACCGGATTGAGCTTGCGCGATGGTGTCGCGTCCCTTGCAAACCTGAACAATGGCTCGCGATTGTACAGCGGAAGGAGATTCGTAACCATAGGCATAGATGCCACGTAATAGGTTTTCTGGAGATGGCTGTTAGCATCAACATGATGGGCCATGAGTGAGAAAGAGTAGCTCACCCTTCAGTGACATGGATTCAAAGGTAGGATGGACCGTGACTTCTTTCGAGGTGGAAAACTCCATCCTCTCGTCCGCCTTGCGGTCAATGCCTCCAGCGCCTTCAGCCATTTTGTCAGAGTGAGTGGTACGGGTATCAAATGGAAACGATGTCAAAGGGTAAAAGACTGTGCCTGAAGTGCAGTGCGGAAGGAAGCTTCAGAAAAGTTTGGGATGATTGGCAGGAGCCGGCTGTACTTCGGAGCCGCTCGTGGCAGCTCATCAGCGACCTGCAGCTTGCACCCAAATTTGAGATACGTAACTCATGAATTGAAAAATATTGTCATAAACAGAAATAGATGAGAGCGTTTGAAGGTATGATAAGTATACATAAATACAAAAACCTACAGACCAACTACATCGTATTGGCACAGGGGCATTATTGCGACGCCTACAAACAAACATATTTTATCAACTGGCGCGTGCAGCCACATCTTTTTTCCTGCACCGCCAAAACTTCACTGGAGGCCAGCGCTCCTTCATCCTCCACCAAAAGCAGACCCTTCACATTACGACATTGCAAGCCTGAAAACTGCGTCGCCACATCACCAGTGAGTGCACTAGTATTGCATGATGCACATCCTGGAGAAGCAGAGGGCCATCCAAGAGGATTTGGAACGCCTTGAGCAAGACGTCACGGATCGCCTTCTTGACGAACCCAAAAATGTAAGCTTTCCACACTGCCACTTTTGCGCCGTCAGGTCTCGCTAACGGCAAATTCGCCCGATAGATTCGAGACCGCGTGAATCGTGATCATGAGATCGCCCAGTTACTGGACCAGCATATAGAGCAGTCGCGCGAACAGCTAAAACTTTGGAAAGACGACGACGGGAGTCGCGCCTCCGAGATACAACAGCTTGCCACTGATGACCCATTCGATGCTTTCTACAAAGAGCTCGGAAAAATCAACGAGCACTATGCCAAGTACCCGAATCAGCAGGCTGAGAACTCCGAGCAAAGATACAAGCAAAGGGATGCTGGCGACGCCTCCGGCCGTTCTCTGGCAATCGCAGACACAATCTTCTCCGGAGAAGAATTTTACGGCCGATTCTTCGACCTCAACACGTGCTACGACTCGTACCTGAACCTGCCAAACGTCAAACGCCACACGTATTTACAGTACCTGGAGCACTTTGACAACTTCACACCGGCCTATTGCGGAGTCAAGCGAGGCGAGAAACTGACCGACCAATATTTCAACTATGTTGGTGAGCTGGCACAATACTTGGAAAACTTTATGCGAAGGACGCGCCCTCTTGAGGACACGGATAAGGTTCTATCATCTTTCGATGAGGAGTTCGGCACCCTGTGGGAGAAGAATGGGATTGAAGGATGGGCGACCGAGCCAACGACCAATGGTAATTCGGCGACCAACTTAAGCAGCGCCGATGCGAAGTGGTGCAAGTATTGCGAGAAGGAATTCAAAAACGAGAATGTGTATAATAATCATTTGACGGGGCGAAAACACAAGAGGGCGGAGGAGCAATGGCAACAACGAAAGCAAGATTCTGCTGCCGAATCAGGGGATGGCGCCTGGGGCGCCATCTCGGCACTGAGACTCAAAGAGCGAGCTGTCGCGGATCGCGAATATCGAGTCAAGCGATTGGCCAGCGCAATGAGCACGGAACGGAGCGATACTCGCGTCAACGTGGAACGAAAACAAGGCATGACAAAACGAGAGCGAGAGCAAGAACTGGAGAATCTCTACAACGAGTTCAACGTTCCGAAAGAGAGCGCTCGGGAAGGCGATGACGAAGAGGAGGATGATGAGGACAAGATTTACAACCCCCTCAAGGTTCCACTGGAATGGGATGGCAAACCTATTCCCTTCTGGCTGTACCGTCTGCACGGCTTGGGCGTTGAGTTTCCGTGCGAAATCTGCGGAAACTACGTGTACAAAGGACGAAGGGCTTTTGAGAAGCACTTCAATGAGGCTCGGCATATCTACAACCTGAAGTGTCTCGGAATCACCAACCCTACACTGTTCAGGGACATTACGAAAATGGATGAAGCACAAAGACTATGGGAAAAGATTCAGAGGGAGAAGAAACAAACTCAAATAGACGAGAGCAGTATCGTACAGATGGAGGACGGCGAGGGCAACGTCATGCCCGAAAAGGTGTACTACGATCTGCAAAAGCAGGGCTTATTGTAAGCTAACCTGGACTCATTATGTATTCTGTGATATGGGGTGAATAGGGGCTGTAAAACAATCAAACACTTTCTAAGAATACTTCCTGGTCCTGGAATTGTAATGATATTCAATCTAAACGCGACGAATATCGTATGAAACGGAAATTTACATGAGTTTGGCCAGGTACGTGAAACGCCGTGGCAGAAAGTAATCGTGGTCGTGGGGGAGGCTGCCTGCCGCAAAATGGCGCCTGCTTATTGGCTCCCAAGAGCAAAAGCTGCTGTAAGAGCCGTGCACTGAGCAATCAGGACAGCTGCAATCAACAAAACAGCAACATCGACATCCATCATCAGACGTATTGCAGACCAGCAGAGACGACACAATTGTGTCCCGCCTCCATCTTGCATCGACAATGACTTGACGATCCTGTCGACAGCCCAAGCGTAGGGATGAATCACACCACCAAGCCATTGCCGGCTCTGTACACAGTCTACGTGCTTCGGTCCACGGTCCAGCACGCGTCACTCTACATTGGCTCGACGCCAAATCCCCCTCGCCGTCTGAAGCAGCATAATGGCGAATCAAAGGGCGGCGCAACGCGCACGTCGCGCGACACTCTACGACCTTGGGAGATGATTGTTCTTGTATCTGGATTTCCTAGCATGGTGGCAGCGCTGAAGTTTGAGTATGTCCATCACCTTTATGTTTTCTTCTCGTCTTAATGACCCCGGCGCTGCTTGCTGACATGAATTTCCTCATCAGATGGGCATTGACAAATCCTCACCTTTCATTGCACATACCAGAGGAGTCTCGCGTGAGCATCTCAACGCAAAGGAAGAAGAATGGAATGCCGAAAAGACCTGTCCACAGCATGAAGTCTGTCATGGCCAACATCCATCTACTCACGGGGGTACCAAGCTTCGCAAGATGGCCCTTGAATGTGCACTTCTTGGCCAAGGAAGCGTACTCTGCGTGGCAAAATAGGTTAAAAACTACTCAAAGCCCTTGTCGACCAGGACTCCAAGTCTTGACGGATTTTGGACAAAGTATGGATCAGGCGTCTGAAAATATGCTGAAAAGAGTGGCATCCATGTTTTACATTTGGACTATACGCCAATGACCGAGTACATCAACAAGGCGCATGGCATAGTTGAATTTGAGCAGGAAGGCAAATGTGTGCATTGCGCCCAAGAGCTTGAACCAGGTAGGGGCCTATATGCGTTGTGTCCAAATGATGCGTGCACGGCAATGGGGCACCTCGATTGCTGGAGCAAGTCTGCGCTATCGAATGATGCCAGCAGCCATGTTATACCGGATCGGTGTTCATGTCCAAGTTGCGGGGGCGACGTCAGATGGGGTGACATGGTGAAGGAGCTGAGTCTGCGGGTGCGAGGAGAGGCTGAGGTCAAGAAGTTGCTGCGAAGTGCGGAGAGGGCGAAGAAGACTGCAGCCGCATCGTGAAATACTTAGCGTAGTGCGCATTCAGAACATTACCAATTGACGTTAGTGTTTGGTTTAATCGGTGTCATCAACATGCATCAACAGGGGTTAAGAAGCACATAGTCAGATGTGATGTGTGTGGCATGCTATGGCAAGGTGGCATGCCTGTAAAGACGACTTCAGCTGCAATGGTGCAAAGAATTCTGGGGGAAGACGACCTGTAGTCCTGCATTCTGGGGGAAAAGCTGCATGAATTTCTGGCCTTTCTACAGCATAGCCTGTCAGTCTACTTGTCGCTATAAAAGGGTACGAGTGATGAAAGACAAGGCCAAGAGACAACAGATTGTTATGCAGCGCGGGAGACTTCCGGTAATTGCTTAGCCCACAATACTATTGAGTCTGGTGCCCGTATAACCATGTTTTATGCAAGGCTATTGTGACGATGCTTGGTGCGACCGTAGAGCTTAATTCCGAACCCAGTCTAAAGAATTCGCGGCGTGTGATATGAGCGAATTCGCGGGGACTGGGCGGCTTTTCGACTCACACATATGGTGACGACGGTGACCTGAACCGCGAGCGCGGGAGGTGGGATTTAATACTAGTGTGGTAAGGTGCAATATTATGAAATAGATGTCGTTCCGCAGATGCGATTGATTGCTTTGATACGGCCGCCGTGCTGGAGCATCGCCGCTCTCGTCGGTTTAGAAAAGTGGATCATGCAATCCTCCGGCACGGACCCACTTGGGTACTTGCACAAAACTGGGAGCCGGTAGCGAGTACACGCCGCGCCTGCATAATTCATGTGCCTGATGGCGTACCGAGCACCTGGCTCTGACGATTCAGCCTGCAGGGAAAAGTCGCCCTGGCACGGCTCGCCTGAGTCGTTTTTTCCCCCTCGAGCGACCTTGAACCTCAGACCCGAGCCGGGGCAGGAAAGAGCACGGCAGCCCCAGTCCCAAGCCGCAGGCGGTATCCTCTTGCCGCACTTTCTTCTCACCTCACAATTGCAAGTGCGGCCCCATTCCTCCGTCTGCTGTCGTTCGTTTTCGCACCAACATCGACACACGATCAGTACCACCCACGAGGATTTTATGGCTTTGTGAACCTCTCTCGCCAGTCGTGACTCTGCATCACGGCATAATTCCTTGCTTTTTTTTTCAAAGTTTATGCAGCACATACTGCCTGCATGCTGCTTTAACTAATTGGTGAGTCGATATTTCGTGTTTAGTCCAAGGGCAAAGACGATTCATATCGCTGCTTTTACCCTCTTTCCTTGCTCTACACCGTTCTCCGACATTCAGACTCACAATTTATGCAGCCACCGGACAAGGTTCTCCTTGCCCTGAAATCGACAATTCTAATTTCTATTCTCGTCATTCTCTTATTCAGCAGAGCCGATTCCGTCCGCGCATGGTCTTCGCCTTTTCTGATATTCGATACGTTTCTGGCGACGGCATCATTTTCGCTACGATGCACGCAGTTTATCACCCCTAAAAGGCACGCCGACCGAACTTAAGTCTACGATACGAACCCTTGTCTTTAATCACGCGAATCCTAGACCGACGCTTCAGTTTCTCTCGAGCGCTCATACTATCGGGGTAAGACCCATCTAGCCTCGCGCTCGGAGGAGATACCCTTCCTTGAAGATGGCACCAATGTCGACGGCAACAATGACGACCATGGGTGGCAACAGCGCCAATGTGAGCTCGCGCAATTCGCCAGCCATCGGGTCATCCGCGCCGCAAGTATCTACGAGACCCAAACGCAAAGTGAACACAAATGGCTATCACCCGGTCAATTCGCAAATCCCGCTGAGTGCGATGGCCAGCACCGGATTGGATCTCACCTCGGTCGAACGTCGCGGCCAGCCGACGGCTGCTCGCGAGCCTTTGCAGAAGAAGTCACGGCCGCATGGCATTTCCGAGGCGCCAACGTACTGTCCGACTGAGGAGGAATGGCGGGATCCGTTGGAGTATATGAAGAAGATCACACCAGAGGCTTCCCAGTATGGCATCTGCAAGATCATTCCTCCCGACTCGTGGAACCCAGATTTTGCGATAGACACAGGGGTACGTCGATGCAGGTTCCCTGTCACTGGTTCCCAATATCGAGGCGTGTTGACGCTAACCTTAACATTAGAAATTCCACTTTCGAACAAGAAAACAAGAGCTGAACTCTGTAGAAGGAAGTAAGTCTTTCCCTCTATCAGCACTCGATGCAATCTTGGCTAACATAACAGGTACTCGTGCGAATCTTACGTATCTCGACGGGTTGTCCAAGTTCCACAAGCAACAAGGTAGCAATCTGCACCGGCTGCCCTATGTGGACAAGAAGCCTCTGGACTTGTACCGTTTGAAGAAAGCAGTTGAATCTCGTGGCGGCTTCGACAAGGTTTGCAAGCTCAAGAAATGGGCAGAAATTGGACGAGATCTTGGTTATAGCGGCAAGATTATGTCCTCGCTTTCAACGTCTCTGAAGAATTCCTACCAGCGATGGCTATGTCCCTACGAGGAGTACCTGCGGCTTGCTAAACCAGGCGTTCACCAACAGTTGGAGCAAGAATACGGCGGACCTCTAACGCCAAGTCCGGCACAAACTCCAGTCAGAAAGTCTCACGTTAATACCCCAAGCAGCGTCAAAGGTGATTCTCCTGCGAGGCAGGCATCGGAAGCTCTACAGAACAGCCTCAACAATCTCAAGCGTGAAAGCGATCGCGACACGCCAATGGTTGACGCTCCGCCTGCGCCGACGTCTGCATCATCAGGGGGGTTCAGAGCTATCAATTCTGGCGGCTTCACCGCCGTGAACTCTGCGTCGAAACCAAGTCATGTCGATAGGAGGAGCTTCACACCAGACGTCAAAAGAGTTGGGAGCCCTGCACCTTCCGCTTCTAATACCCCAGAGGCGCGCGCAAATGGCCTGAATACCTCCTCAGCGGGTGCAAAACGCCAGATTGGGACGGAAGCGAGCGACGCGACGAGGGCGGATGCAGATACTGATAAGGAAGACGCCGAGGGCAGCAGTAGACGTAGCAAACGTCTCAAGAAAGAACCAGTGCCTACAGTGGCCGGTTCTCACATGACCCCTTTCCGCCCCAGTGCATCTCGAATTCCCAAGGAGGAGGCTGCCGATGCGACTGGCGAAAGATGCGAGAATTGCGGTCGGGGAGAGGATGTCGGTGCTCTTCTTGTTTGCGAATCGTGCGACAACTCATATCATGGCCCATGCTTAGACCCTCCACTAAAACGGAAACCTGACGCAGAGTGGAATTGTCCGCGATGCTTAGTGGGAGACGGTCAATTTGGGTTTGAGGAAGGCGGCCTGTACTCGCTCAAACAGTTCCAACAAAAGGCAAACGACTTCAAACAAGGGTACTTTGAAAAGAAGATGCCTTTTGACCACGCTCTCAACTGCCATCGACCTGTCACCGAAGAAGATGTTGAAACTGAGTTCTGGAGACTGGTCGCAGATCTGGAAGAAACGGTGGAGGTGGAGTATGGTGCTGATATTCACTGCACCACACATGGATCAGGCTTCCCAACACTTGAGAAAAACCCCAACAACCCATACGCTTCTGACCTGTGGAATCTCAATATCCTGCCGCTTCACCCAGAGAGTCTATTCCGGCATATCAATTCCGACATATCTGGTATGACCGTGCCTTGGGTATACGTGGGCATGATTTTCTCCACTTTCTGCTGGCACAATGAGGACCATTATGCCTATTCTGCAAACTACCAGCATTTCGGAGCTACCAAAACTTGGTACGGCATTCCAGGGGAGGATGCTGAAAAGTTCGAGGCAGCCATGAGGGAGGCGGTGCCAGAGCTCTTTGAAACACAACCCGACCTCCTTTTCCAACTGGTCACTCTCCTCACCCCAGAGCAGCTACAAAAGGCCGGAGTAAGGGTGTATGCCCTGGACCAACGGGCCGGACAGTTTATAATCACTTTCCCACAGGCTTACCATGCAGGTTTTAATCACGGATTCAACTTCAACGAAGCAGTCAATTTTGCACCCTACGACTGGGAGCCTTTCGGCTTGGCGGGAGTTGAGAGACTACAGCTGTTCAGAAGGCAGCCCTGTTTCTCTCACGACGAGCTTCTGTGGACGGCTGCTGAAGGCGGCACAGCAACTGGCCTGAGCATACAGACTGCAAAGTGGCTTGGACCAGCATTGGATCGCATCCGGAAACGCGAGCAAACTCAAAGAGCCGAGTTCGTGGCCAAGCACAAGGAGGTATCCCCTCACAAGTGTCCCGTCGATAGATCTGGGGATGACAGCTGCAGACTTACTTTTAAGACTGAGGAACAAGAGATTCTTGATGAAGATGAGCAGTGTTGTACTTACTGCAAGGCCTTTGCATTCTTGTCCAGATTCAAGTGCGAGCGCATCGGCAAAACGATTTGCATCGCCCACGCAGGCTACTATGCTTGCTGCGACCAGACGGAAGAACAACGATTCATTGGCGAGGGACATACCCTCATATACAGGGTGACAGACGAGGCAATGGCCACCGCTTATGAAAAGGTGCTCGAGAAAGCACGGACGCCGGAGCTATGGGAAGGAAAGTACGCCAAAATGCTTGATGAAGAAACTACCCCATCACTAAAATCTCTTCGAGCTCTCCTCCACGAAGGCGAACGCGTCCCCTTCGATCTTCCGTCTCTGCCTATCATCAAAGAGTTCGTCGACCGATGCAACGATTGGGTTGAGGAAGCGACCAACTACATTGTGCGTAAGCAGCAAAATCGACGCAAGAACGAAAAGGCCTGGCAAACCGGGATGCGCAAGTCCATCGGCAGCGCCTACCAAGACCAGAAAGAGCGCGAATCACGTCACGTCAACAACATCTACCGTTTACTCAGAGATGCCGAGCACATCGGGTTCGACTGTCCTGAGATTGCTCAGCTGCAAGAACGAGCAGCAGCTGTCAAAGAGTTTCAGCTGAACGCTTCCCGCACTCTCGAGAATACAACTTCAATTCCAATGGAAACGATAGAAGAGCTCTTGGAAGAGGGCAGGAGCTTTAACGTGGATACGCCCGAAATTGATCGTCTTTCGAGGGTCTTGGAGCAAATGCGATGGAACCAGAAAGCTAGGTCCAGCCGAGGAATCTTTCTGTCCTTGAAAGACGTCCGAGACATTATTGAAGAGGGCCAGAGGCTGGAAATTCCGTCGTATAATGATCACCTGAAGTTCTACCGCGACCAGCTGCAAGCAGGAGAGAATTGGGAGACCAAGGCTCAGCAACTGGTCAAGGCAGAGATTGTTCATTACCCTCAGCTCGAAGCACTCTCCAACCAGGTCCAAGCCAATGCCCTTCCGGTATCTCAGGAGACACTCGCTCAGGTGGACCGCATCCTTCATAAACAGCGGGAGGCCCATCGTCAGATTGTGGACATCACGCAGAAATGTCGGAATCCAGACATCCGAAGCAGGCCGAAATACTCGGAAGTCGTCGACATCATACGAAATCTGGAAGAGCTAAATTCCAAACCGAACGGCACGATTGATTTGGAGAACGAACGCAAACGGCACGAGGATTGGATGCGAAAGGGAAAAAAGCTGTTTGGAAAATCAAACGCACCATTGCATATTCTCAAGAGTCATCTTGAGTATGTTTTGGAGCGCAATGCGGACTGCTTCGATGTTGAAAACGACACACCTCGCCTTCCAGCAGAGCCAGTGTCTCGTGAAGTCACGCCTGAGCAAGGTGCGACCCGCTTGGGCGATCGCTCGAGGCAAGTCTTCTGTATCTGCCGAAAAGTTGAGGCTGGCATGATGATTGAATGCGAATTATGTCATGAATGGTAAGTGCTTGCTGGTCAATGATTATGCCTGGGCTGCTACTAACTCATGCAGGTATCACTACAAGTGTCTGAAGATTGCTAGAGGCAAAGTCAAGGAGGATGACAAATACACTTGCCCTATCTGCGATTATCGGGAAAGAATCCCTCGAGATGCAGCACGCCCAAAGCTTGAAGATCTTATCGCTCTCACAGAAGAGATCCCTCATTTGCCCTTCCAGCCAGAAGAGGAAAATGTTTTGAACAACATCATTGACAATGCGCAGACTTTCCGGGAGCGCATTGCCCGATACTGCAACCCTCTCGTGTCAACAGAGGCTGAGATTGAAACACAGCGCTTCTATCTGCGGAAACTCGAAGGCGCGGAAGTGCTTTTGTCGTACGAAACAAACTTCTTCCGCCAAGAGTTGCACAAGTGGTGCCCCGTGGCTCCTGTTCCGCCTCCGATTCTCGAAGTATCTCTGAGCACTCGTAAGCCGCGGCCAACAAAACTGCAAAAGATGTTGGCGGAGTACGGTGTGGACAATCCGGATGACTTGCCAGAGCACGCCAAGGGCAAAGCCAATAGCCTTCGTCGTAAGGCAGCCAACACAGAGGCGGCAGCGGCAGCGGCACAGACGCCAAACAAATCATTGCTTTCACCTTCAGGGTCTGGTGGGTATGGCGGCCCATCCATGTATGGCCAAGGACCTGAAAGCAACGGGGATTCGATGTCTCCTCGAGGACCTGAAGAGAGGGGCGATGGTTTGCCAGATGGTCATCACAGCAAGAGGAACCCATCCGATGCAGACAGTGGTCCTTACCCTGGGTTTATGGGCTCCGGAGGACCTGTATTCGTCAATAACGCGTCCATGTCTTTGGAAGACCGATTGCTTCAGGGCATGGAGGACGGCGTCGACCTACAAACCGAGGCTGGAAAGAGTAAGGCTCTTGAGATCCTTGGACGTACCGACGTTGGCCGCAAACAAGCAGAATCGATCTGGGGCCCTGACGTGTGGGGTCCACGCGCAAAACGGGCTTCTATCGGTGAAGTGCGCCGCTCTGTTTCACCTACCGATGGTGACGATGGCATCAAACAGGAAGAGGGCGGTGTTGATCAGATGTTCAAAGAAATGACCAATCAGGACGATGATGACGATGATGACGATAAGAAGAAAGATGATGATGTGACACAAGCCGTGACAGCCGAGTCGTTGGAGAGCGAGAGAAACGCACTCGATGCCATGATAGACGGGGAGTAAGATCATTATCTTACCAAACTCGGAGAACCTGGAGTTTTTCTTTTTTTCCCTATTTGCTGATACACCGAGATTCATTTCTCAGACTTGTTCTTTTACTATGGGTTTCTCTCAGGGGGTTACGGTGCTAGTTTTCGCCTGGGGGTTTTAATTTTCGTGTTTCAATTGTACCATTCTACGGGTGTACGAAGATGTGTTTGGGAGACGCTGTACAAAAGCGAGTGATTTTTACCTCGGAGTGGGCTGGGAAGAAACGAGGAGAATCCGGAGTTTTACTTTACAAATGTGGTGCAACTGCATCAATTTATCTCATGGTGTTATTTTTTTTTTTCGCTGCGAGTAGCCTAGATTTCCTGGGATCGGCAAGCTTTGGCTTTGCATTTGCTCTTCATTTAATTGAGGTGTTTATTACGCTGTATAGACGTGGAATTTCATACATTCTCGAATTAACACGGTTGCAAGACCTCGTTCTGATCGGATTGTCACGGTGGCGCGTGGTTAGTTATATGCCGCGATTAACTCTGCTGGTATGACACTTCAAGCACGACATAAAGAGTCCTCATGCAGTCACGAACGCCAAAGGAGGAAGCACAGAGAATGTAATGATGATCTTCATGTCCCATCGTTATAACAACGTGGACTGAACGAGTTTATCTTATGAGACCCCTATCTGCAGTATCCCAACCTTCCAGGGCGTTGAGCCCAGAATGTTCTATGCCAAAAAAAGAAATGGTACCATAAGGTATTCAAAAGTGGTGAGGAAAAAAAATCAAGACAACCGACCGTATTTTTCTGACATGACCTGGCAACTGTTGAATGCATGGCCTCCTCCCCTGCGCTCGCTAGAACAAAGACAAATCCCAACGCCGATAAGATGTATCATGTTTAATGGTTGTGAAATGGAAAACAAATTGTAACAAATAAGCGGTGACTATTACACCATTAGTCATGAACCCTTGTTCAGGCCGACGAGGCTCAAGAACTCGGCACGTGTTTTGCTCGCCTTCTCGAAGCAGCCGAGCATGCAGCTGGTGATGGTAGAGGTGGCTGTTTGTTCGACACCACGCATGACCATGCACAAATGGCTGGATTCCATGACGACGGCCACGCCGCGCGGCTTGAGGATTTCCATGATGGCATTGGCGACTTCTTTGGTCAGGCGCTCCTGAATTTGGAGACGACGGGCGTACATCTCGGCGATTCGTGGCAGCTTGGACAGGCCGATGACTGTGTTTCGAGGGATATACCCGATGTGCATCTGGTGCGAATGTTAGAAACGGTTTCATAAGTGGCATGGTGGGATAACTGCGAGACCAACCTTGCCAATAAACGGAACAAGATGATGTTCGCAGAGGGAGTGAATCTCAATGTTCTTGACAATGATCAATTCGTTGTGGGACTCGTTGAACAAGGCATTGTTAATCGTCTGCTTGACATCAACCTGGTACCCGCTGGTGAGGAACAACAGGGCCTTTGCGTATCGTGATGGTGTAGCAAGAAGACTCTCCCGATCAGGGTCCTCGCCGACGCATTCTAGGAGAGTTCGAACAGCGCCGCGCATCTTCTCCAATCGCTCGGCCTTCTGTTCCGAGGTCTCGTCTTGTCGTTGTCGGGTTCCACGGCCTGGCGGTTTGTTAGCAGGTTTTACGCACATACTAGGAATGAGGGTAGCCCACGTACTTGGTCTACTCAGACCCTCGAAGTCAATTACGGGGCTCGGTGATCGCACAACCTCATCGCTTCCCACAACGGTTGTCTTCTTCTTGGTCGGTGGTTCATCTCGAGGATCGCGCGCTGCCTTGCTGAGGCTGTGTCGTCTCTTATCCAAAGCGCCAGAGTGGCGCCCATTGGCAACAACCGATTGAGACTCGTTGTCGGCCTTGGATCCGTTCTTCTTATGCTTGCGCTTGCGCTTGTTCGAGGATCCATCAGTCGATGAGCCAGAAACGCTCGCCGTATCGTGGGTCCGCTTCTTCATGGCCACAGCATCTGACTCGTCGAATTGTGCCATTGTCGATGTAAAGAAGGATCTGTAAAGAATTTTGTTCGGTACTTGGGGCAAGGACCGACTCAAACACACGGACTTGATGCCAGGGTGGAAGGGGAGCAGACGCAGGAAGAGGCAGACGATGACGGTCTGCGGCTTTTCAACGCAACAGATGGAATCAGCAGATTTTCGCCTTGAAGCGACGTCGGCGGGGATTACACACCGGGACGAGCAGCAGAAAACTAGGGTCCGGACTAGGATTAATGGTTCCAAGCGGGGTGGTGGGAATCTCGCTCTTCTAAGCCGCTGTTTCGAGCAAAGTGGACAAGGTAGGGACAAGGTTTCTCGCGAAGCCAAATGGATTTTGAAGGTCTGGGACACGCAGAATAAAGTAACCGGTTGCGAGATGCCGAGATCTCAAAAAACAAATAGAGAGTTTGAGACCGGGCCGATGATGTTATTTCTATGACTTATGGAATGAAGCAATTGGGCGTTTTGACCGGCTGGCTAGGAAGAGTCAAGCTCCAAAATCGTGAATCACCGACCGAAGTGCGGAATCCGGCTGGCTTCGGATGCCCACTGCAACTTGGGGACAAAGAAAAAAAAGTTTTGGTCGACCAGCCCAGGGACATGGCAGGCAGGTGCGATGCGATGTGGGGTGCGGCCAGCGTGGAGGGGGAAGGAGCAGTGAGTGGACTTTGACAGGCGTCCAGCACTTGTAGCACTTGCAGCACTTGCAGCATGCACTGGCAGCACTGCTTGGCCAGGCGGTCGCAAGTATTAGTGCAGGCGTTATTATGCAATGCTGCAAGTCCTGGGCCAAGCAGTAGCTGGGCGCAGCGTCGGCTTTCGGAGTTTTTGACGTCATGCGTGTGCTGGATACTCCGAACTGCGTTAGCTGCAGCACAATTGCATGTTGCATGGAGCACTGCACTCACTCACTTCTTCGCGCATCGCTCCGTCCCGGTCATGTGACCGGCCGACTCGCAGCTCGCCGACATCTGCAAACGCGTGTAGTCAGCAAATGCACGTTGCGTCGGGGAGCCAGCATTGTGGTTTGGGTTCACTTCGGTCTGTATCATCATCGAGCACTCTTTGCGCTCAGCTTATCAAGCACTTCACACAGCTGCGTCGAGCAGCTTTCAGTTTCGCTGCATCTGCATCTGAAGCGCACATCGTAAAAATGGCATCGCCGCCCTATGCCAGCTCGCCGCTGGCTATGTCGCCTCCTAATCCATCACCAGCACAGCTACCGAACAAAAAGCGATCCTCAACGCTCGACGTCAACGCCCCTCCAATCAAACGCCGAAAGCCATCCAATCTATCTCAGTCCTCCGTACCTGCTCATCCGCTACGGCAAACGTCATTTCCACCAGAAGACGGTCGATCTCCCTACGCTCGCTCGCCGTCCGTTGACGCTACATCTATCGTGAGCGGCAGCGCTGTCAGTGCCACCACCAGCGGAGCACCTAAGAAAAAGAGAGGACGCAAGTCAAAGAATGCCAAAGGCGACGACTCTGCGGAAAGAACACCGAGCTTGGTCGGCGGGAAAGCGCCGACTACTGTCAGCGGACAGGGAGGTGACAAAGAGGCCGATGACGATGACGATGACGATGATGAAAATGGAGAAATGGCTCTGGAGGATGCCGGAGCTCGCACACAGGAGCAGAAACAGGAGGAAATCAGATTGAGAGCCATGTTGGTAGAGGCATTCGACAGCGAACAGTATAATCGATACGAGCTATGGCGTGCGGCGAAGCTATCAGACGCTGTCGTGAAAAGGGTAAGATATTTTGCCACGATACAGTTTTATGGCAACTTCTGCTGACATGTTCGACCAAGGTGGCAAATGCAACGGTTTCTCAGTCTGTGCCGCAAATGGTCAGCACAGCCGTCAAGGCAGTTGCCAAGTTGTTTGCAGGAGAAATCATCGAGGCGGCACGAAATGTTCAGGGCGAATGGATCATGGCCGGTGAGAAACAGACGGACCTGCCTACGCCGCCACCCTCGGCCAACGATGCGGCCAACGACGACGACAGCGAGGAACCGGAGGTCAAGCGTGGGCCGATGCGACCTGATCACCTTCGAGAAGCATGGCGGCGGTACAAGCTCTGCGGAGAGTCTCGTGGAGTAGGAGTACAACAATTGTGGCATGCACAGCAAGGCAGCGGCGTAGAGAGGTTTTCGACACGGACGAGGAGGCGGCTGTTCAAGTAATGTCGTGGTAGGGGTAATCCACGCACAGGGATAAGGATATTGCTGCACATTTGCATTGCTCAAGTCTTTTGGGCACCGGGATTGGAAGCGTTATTTTTCAAGTGCTCTACATTTTTTCTAGATGATACCCGTACCTGGTCGTGGGAACACGAATTGGTACACAATAGACAGATATTATGAAGACACCAAGACGGAGGCCACAACTGGCATCAGCCTACACACCAGGGAGACCATGGCATAGCTTGCTGACTGAAACAGGTAATGTCACTCAAGCCATTGAATCGAACATAAGTGTGGGATCTACGGAGGACTACTCCGTAAACTGAGCAGAAATGTGGTGGCGTCTAGCAACGCAGCCATTGTGCTGTGGAACACGAGTGGTTCGACCTCAGCTGAGCGTCCAAACCACGTCAAGGACAAGGGAAAGGAAAAAATCACGCGTTGTCGTTGGTGATTGCCAGCTCCGGCTCCAGATCCAGCAGCCTTTTAGCACCGGCACTAGCAATGAGAGACACCACAACCAGGCCAGAGTCAACTTGATATGGAGCAACGAGAGGCGAGCGAGAGCCCAGAGTCTAGCAGCCCCCAGCGTCCAGCGTCCAGAGAGGCAAGGGACCCTGTACCCCACTCCGCAAAATGCAAGTCAGGTTTTTTTTCCCTCGACCAGTCCCAGTCCATGTCCACAATCACATCGACGTCCCAAGTCCAGTCCGTTTTTCCTCCAAAGCTCATGTTTGGAGCAAAATTCGACACCTCGTCACTCAATTGATCTGGTGCATGACTGCCACAGCCACTTGCCATTCATTCACACTGCACCAACATGGCAGGAGCCAAGGTGAGATGCTGCATGCGAGTTGTGTTTTTGTCATTTTCATTGCTTGCGTTGTCAATTCTTTGCATGTATTTGTGTTTTGTGGTGTGTCGTGTACTCTGTTTGGTCGAGGTTGTCACTGGTGATCGACTCACCAGGGCGAGGAAAAAAAAATTGCGCTGCTTGCACCTAGAACCACGCTGCATTGCCAACCCCCAACATTCTGTCAATTGTAATTTATTCAATCATCGTATCTATGTTGTCATTCTCTACCACTTTTTAAACGTTTCTCTCTCGCAATGCCCTCTGGCTGGCCTTGACTAACACCACTTGTCCAATTGGTCCAGCAGATGCCGACAGAACAACCCTCACAGAGCGCGGCCGCCATTCGCATCCGCGACAACCAGCGACGGTCTCGCGCCAGACGGAAGGAATATGTCGAAAATCTGGAGCGCAAGGTCCAGGAATATGAGAAGCAGGGTGTTGGTGCAACGCTCGAGATGCAGCACGCTGCGCGGACGGTGGCCCTTGAGAATTCGAGACTCAGAATGATGCTCGCGCGTACTGGCGCCACCGATGCCGACATCGAGGCCTTCCTGCAGTCGTGCCAGGACCGTGAGGCTGCAGAAGCGTTGTCTAGCGTCAGCTTGCG
This sequence comes from Periglandula ipomoeae IasaF13, assembly GCA_000222875.2. NCBI lineage: Eukaryota > Fungi > Ascomycota > Sordariomycetes > Hypocreales > Clavicipitaceae > Periglandula > Periglandula ipomoeae. Next base: position 19,461 of record AFRD01000220.1, read on the forward strand.
GCCGTTACATCACGGCCAGCAGGGCCAGCAGGAACAGAAGCCAAGCACAAAAAGTGCTGATACCAGAAAACACAGAGTGCCCCGTACTCAAGACACCGATGCTTCTTCCCGACAGCAATCCGAGGGCTTTCAAGCACAGTCTGGCCTCGACAGTATAGCGGCTGTCATGGCCTCGGTTGCATCACCGGTATCTGATATGAACGTCAAAGCAGAGTCGACGTATTTCGCGCCCAGGGCCGAGCAACAACCGCACACTGTCTCCCACCATGTGCATCAACATCAGCAGGGCACGGCTAGCTTTGATAGCAACAACGGGTATGCCCTGTACTCTAGTTATGGATCTACGACTCCTTCCACAGCCGGCAGCTCCTTTGACAAGCTGGACGTACTTGCATCTGCCACGTTGCAGCGGAGTAGCTGTTGCGAAGGCAAAACGCAGTGTACGTCAACGCTCCCTACCCCAGCATCTGAGGCTCTAAGCCCGTCGACGGTCGAGCCCAGCACTGGCGCTGTCACACCCATGTCGTCTTATGCCCCTGAGCTGTCTCCGGGCGCTTCGACGGTGGTGCAAGATTTCTCGTCGCCTATGGAGATGTCCTGCAATGCCGCTGCAGCAATCATCGCCGAGATGCAGGGTCACGGCGATCGTGAGAGCACCAAGGCGCGCCTGGGATGCCGTGGACGCAACGAGTGCTTTGTCAGAAACACTGTTCTCTTCCAGATCCTGGAGAGCGAGGGTGGCAGTGCTCAGTATTCATGAGCTCTGTGCGCGTTGAATGGTTCAAGACAATTACATGCAGTATCTACTTGAAGCATCTTGGGCCGACACCCGACACATCGTGTATGTGACACGACTGAAGACGAAGCACTCCTGGAGAGGTGGTGTTTTGTCTATCAAGCCGAATGGCGCTTGTTCACTATGACACTGAACGCAAAAGTCTATGGCTCTACAGGTCTATTTCAAATGTCCTTGGTCCTTGGCATCGATCATTCGACCCAGTTCCGCCGCGAGCCAATCCACTTCACCACATACACCAATGCCACGAGAACTGGCACTTCAATCAGTGGTCCCACCGTTGCCGCTAACGCTTGCTCGCTGTCGGCACCAAAAGTCGCAACAGCCACGGCGATTGCCAGTTCGAAATTGTTGCTTGCGGCCGTGAAGCTCTGCGTGCAACCCAGCCGGTAGCCGTATCCAAGGCATCTTGTCACCCACAACGTCACGAAGAAGATGACGAGAAAGTACACTACCAGCGGAGCCGCGACACGCACCACGGAAACCACCTGTCGGACAATGTGTTTTCCCTGTGCCGCAAAGAGCACGATGATGGTGTACAACAGGCCGATCAGCGACAGTGGAGAGAGGAACTTCATGAAGACACCCGTGTACCACTTTTCGCCCGCAACTTTTCTCAAAATCAGGCGCGTCAGGATAGCTGCGCCGAGAGGGATGCCGAGAAATACGCCCACGCTGGTGGCCACCAGCGAGTAGGACAAGTTGCGAATCTTGTCGTCGTCAGAGTTGCCAATGACGTTGATGAACAGAACGGCCAATGGAGCAAAAAGAACCATCTGCAGCATGGAATTGATGGCCACGAGGATAGCGCAGTATTCCGAGTCTCCGCCAGCCAGGTTATTCCATATGAGGACCATAGCAATGCAGCGACCCAGGCCGACGAGGATGAGGCCAGTGCGGAGATTGGGCTCATCGGGGAGGAAAGCCCATGCCAGGGCGAGCTTGACTCTTTGTCAAAACTATTTTTTGATCATCTACCGAGAAAAAGAGTACATACCATGAAGAACGGAGCAATAATCCAGTTGAAAATGACGCTGAAGAGAACTTGTTTCCACAGCGCCGTCTGTCCAAGCAGCTTATGGAGCGTCTCGTACCGAACATTACAGAGAATTGGGTACATCATAACGAGGAGTCCGATTGCTTCAGCGTAAAAGTTTTTGTCAGCTACTATTTCTGGCGGAGTGTCCAGCTTGAGTAATTTTAATGTAGCAAAAAAGTGTACAGATAGCAAACAAGTAATGTTTCATTCAAGTATTCAATTACAAACTTACCAATTGGTATCGACACGCCAACCCATCGCCCCTTGTACAGAACCTCCTCTGTTCTCGGCGCAAAGTTGCCCAGGATAATACCTATTAGCATTGCCAGGAGGATCCATACGGCGAGGTATCGGTCCAGCCATCCTAGGGATTTGAAGACGGGAATGGAGTCCTTGGGGGAGGCGCAGGCCTCGATGTCTTGGGTTTGGGGATAATTTTGAACTTGTTTATCCGAATTCATTTTTTGTGGTCAAATTGACTGTATGAGAAAAAAAGAGAAAGAATCAATGGGGGAACTGAAGAATGGAATGAAATGATGTGTTTCGTTGGTCTAGACATGATATTGATTTATATTTCATGCGTTCGCACTTGTAAGTGAGTACCGTGCCCGAAAGGCAGCGGGCCGTGTGACAAATTTTTCATGGCCAATGGGGGACAAGTAGTGACAATGGGGATGGGCCAATCAGGGGCGGGGAGTGAGTCGTAGATGTGTTTGTTCGGGGGAGTGGAGGGGGCGGATTTTTTGTGACATTTGAGTTTTGCACTCATCTGATATTGAGTGACTTTGGGGTCGTCTTTTTGAATATCATGTAAGGAAGCGTCTAGGAGGAATTACTTTCATTACTGTTGATGTTATACTGAGCACTCATGGCATTTAGTCCTCTTTTGTGATTGTAGCGTGCTGCTATGGACTGGGACATGTGGATAGGTGCGAGAACGGCGGGCGAGTGAAGTGGTCTTTGTGGTGAGTAGTTTGTATTAACTGATATTCTTAGTACATTTAAGTACATTAATTCATCTCCTCCAGCCGTGCATAACATGACGACGCAGATTGGTGGACCCGAGTTCGGCCTCTTTTTGGCCTGCCGTCTTGGTCCGCATTGTATCAATGTGTGTACGAACGATTCCCATCCGTGTGACGCTCCTTTCCAGCTCGACGACAATTGGCATTTCTCGAATCTCGATCATTCTCGGTGAGACGGACCCTATCTTAATTGGTAATCCTGTATCTTCAGCTATATATATGTAGTATGTGGGGACCTTTTAACTAATAGGTTTGCTACTTTAATGAGGGAGGTATATTGACATGGCCAAATATTATGATCCCTCTACTGTATAGCGCTGATAGATAACAGAATTTTGTGTCAGAAGTGGCACTGTGCAGGAAGTTTGCGTGGAAGAACATGTTACTTTGTTCGTCAATATAATAGACAACGTAGCCGCTGGACGCATTTCTACTCATGAGTTCTCGCCAATGCAGCTACTGCAAGCGACCTACAGCATTCCGGTGCGCAGACATCGCAACGAGGTCATACTTGGGGAAAAAAAAACAGGCTGAGCTAGGTGACACCGTGCTTAAGCGAGACACGCTGGCATTTCTTCGGGTCAATTGTTCGATCAGATTGTGCTCGTCGCATCCCGAACAAGAGATGGTGGTGTTGTGCTCCCAATTGGGGAATAAATAGAGAAGTGGCTGCAGAAGCTTGATCTTGTGCAGGGTTGATCGTATGCGATGCGAGCATGGTTTGCATCGGGATAGAACAGCTGCTGCGTTCATGGTGGCCTATATTTTCATAAATTTTGACGCGGATAGACTGATTGCCCGAGACAATTCTCTCAGTCAAAATCCGTTTCATAACCATCCAGGCAATCCGGCTGGAGAAGTATGGTGCGGCTAAGATCAAGGAGGGCGAGCCCCTGGTTGGCAAGCAATAAGAGAACTCTGCTGATCGGCAATGGAGAACGGGTTTACTTTTAACGTTAGAGCTACCTTGATTGCTTCTCGCGGCTAACACTGGTATGCTAGACAGCATCTGTCACTAAGCTGTTATGTTAATTAGTCCTAAAAAGTTTGTTATGGAGTATAAAAAAAACGAGATGTCTAGCAATACCGGTTAAACTTTTGATCCCGCGAGTTGGACACTTAAATCAAGGGATAACTGTGTCTCAGTCCACTCCGGCACAAGTACCTCTGACCAGCTTCTCATTCACAAGTCTTCAACAGAGGAATCTGTAACTGATTAGTCCAGGTGCCTACATATTTACTCCTGGAACCAGATCTAGCTAGATGCAAGAAATTAGAGAAGAGACTTGGGAACTCAAACTCTGGAGTATGTAGATTCTTTGATAGTTCTGGACCAATAGTAAAGATACTGAGCCAGTTGTCCAAGGATTGCGTAAGGTATTGTGTGTGCCCCTTCAGTACTTCATATGTAGCACCTCAGCTACAGACATTGACACTATCGGGTTTAAATATAGTGGGTGTCGGATATGTATACCTATATGATATGGCAGACAGTAACGTTTAGTATAGATACGCTAGGGTGGCTATAGTTATGTAATTTAATGATGTAGAGGTTGCGGCACAGTGTCAGCTATCGTCAACCGTATTATTACCCCGTCCTTCCCCTGTCACTTGCTCAAACTGCCTTCCACCAGCGGCACTAGCCTGGCTCCACGGCGATTCCTCCTCGGTGCCGCTGTCGTGTCGCTCCGTTTCACACGGCGCAGGGCGCATTCGTGATTGGTTGCGCTAGATGGCATCGCTATCTACGGAGGGCTAATTATTTATGCCATCTGATCTGGGAATGGCCGCCCCCGAATCCTTCTGGCTAGCCCTGGCCTATTGTTACTATGGGCGGCGCGGCCGGTGTGAGGCGTAATTCCCTGTCTGGTGCTTGTGTTCTATCGGCGCTGGCGACGGTTTAGGGAACAAGTGCCGTGAGGAGGAGGGGAACAATGTCGAGCATGGGCATTCTCTACACAATGCGATACGATGCCATTTTACTGTAACTCGAGCATCTATAAAGGTACTCGAGAACCCGGGTACTCTGGCGATTTGTTTGCGTTCAAAGTCAATTCACCTCGACGGAGGTTAACAACTGTCCCCGTGCGCAACCTTTGAACTCAAAAAAGCTTCCTTCAACTCGGGGACTTTCTTGATCGCAAAGTCCACATCTGCGCCCTGCGAAATAGGGGCTTAATTCCTCTCGGGTGCTTCTCATTCTCATCCTGTCTCTTCCCTTCATCCAAGCTGTGACAACAGTAGATCGCCGCAAAATGAAGTCCTTCACGCAAACCGCCGCGGTCGTCGCAGCCGTTGCCGTCGCCTCGGCCAACGGCATCCGCATCTTGCAATCCAACGACGGATGGGCCGAGGGCAACGTGCGCGTCTTCAACGACGTTCTCAGGGCGTCCGGACACGATGTCGTCTTGTCGTGTCCGGCGGAAAACAAGTCTGGTCGTGGTGTGTATCTCTTGTCTCTCCCAGCGCTTGAAACCTGGTTCAAGACTTCCATGTCATCTTGCCAACTCAAGACCAGCCTTTACTAACATGAGACTCATTGACAACAAACAGGCTCATTAGATGCCGACCCTGAACCACGCAAGAAGCCATGCATGTACAATAGCTGCCCTGCCAACTCTGGTCCCACGGGCTTCAATGCCACTCGACCTGATCTCAACTGGGTCAACTCGTTTCCCGTCACATCCACCCGCTACGGCATCGACACCATCGCTCCGAAGCTCTGGGGCGGCGCCAAGCCGGATCTCGTCGTCACGGGTCCCAACACGGGCTTCAACCTTTGGGGTGCTGTTCCGTTCTCCGGAACTGTTGGCGCGGCTTGCTACGCTGCTCACGACGCTGGGATTCCTGCCCTGGCCTTCTCCGGGGGGGAACAAGGCCACGCATCCTTGGAACACGCCTACCTCGCTCGAGAGCGCCGTGTTTGCCGAGATCTCGACCAATATCACGCAGAGAGTCATTGCGTCTGGGAAACCGTACCTCCCCAACGACGTGTTTCTGAATGTCAATATCCCCGAGATCAAGGCCGGCACCGGCTGTGCCAAGGCCTCGGATGTCAAGTATGTTCTTTCGCGCATCAACCCGGGCATTCTGTCGCCTCCGGACGTGAACTGGTGCGGCGGTAACCGGCTGCCGACCGAGCAGCATGTTCAGGACCAGAAGAAGTGCCTGGTGTCGATTAGCGTGGGTGATGCGAGTGATAAGACGACGGTTGATGCGGACCGGCAGAAGATTGTGCTGGAGAAGTTGAAGCCGTTTTTGACTTGTTTGGACTGATTAGAGCTGTAATTTTATGAGAAATGAGTGCGTTCGTCGATTATGGACTTTTGATATAATAACATCATATTGGATGAGATGAGAGTATTTCCAAGGATGTGTACATGATTGTGAGGCGATTACGCATTTGCTGCAAATTGATGCTTGATTTTCAGCATTCTAGAAATCATTGATAGAAGAACTGATTATCCATCCATTCAGCCATGCGACCAACCTTTATTCATGCCCCGACACACCCGTGCCAAGTAAAATCTCCCCATCGCTTGACATCACCGTGATGCCATGAACATCCTCCCCAAATTCAGAACCACGACCGATTTTCACCCATTTCTGGAAAACCGCCAAGCCTCCACTCCTCAAAAAACGGGAGCTTGTTTGTACCAAACTCTACGCAGGCTCCTGCGACCACGCGCAACACACCTCCACTAGCGTTCAGTCAGCCACACACGCATGCGAGCCGCTGCCTCTTCACCATGACGCCGTCATTCAGTTCAACTGAGATGAGGGACAACCACTCATCCTCAACCACACGTTTCACTGGAAAAATCGAGCTTCTGATAAAGCTCGTGGCTGTGTATCTCCGAATTTATAACCTCATTAATTCCAGCATCTCTTGCGCACACAATGCCCGTCACCGAATTCGCCATCATAAGTCTCCGCCCCGGCTACGATGAGCTCGACTTCCTCGAGACTCTCATGCAGTGCCAGGAAATCCAAGACGCATGGACGCGCATCCACCACCCGTACAACCTTGAGCCTAATACCAACCTGAGCAGCATGTACATCGAGCACAGCGACGAGCCGGCTCTCCTCATCACCGCGCCGTGGGACTCGGCTGACGCCCACGGGGAATGGATCCAGACAAGCGAGAACCAAGTGTGCAATGCGAAGCTATCAAGCTACATTAAGCCTGGGTGTGACACGATTTTGCTCTTGCATTTACATCCTGCGGGGCGGGAGAAGCAGCTACGGAGGACATTTTTGGCAAAGGAGAGCTTCAATGTGGTCAAGATTACGGTTGATGACGCGAAGAAGGATGCGCTACAAAAGGCATATCGGACGGTAGAGGGCGAGGAGATGGATGACAAGGAGGGCGATCAGAAGCTCTGGGGAGGCTGGCGGGTTGAGGAGCTCCATGGGAAGGAGCTCGTTTTGTTCTGGACTGACGAGGTATCGGAGGCTCAAGTGAAAAGGCTAGTTGATCTGGGTGAGACAAATGATCGGAGACGATTCAAGCATGTTGTGTGATTGTAGCTGTTGAGGTGATGTCTGAAATGGGAGATTTTCGAGAAGCTTGTACGATAGCAGTGTCAACACAACTGTAGGGTCAGAGTGATAGGTCTTTGAGGTAGGTGTGCTTCAAATCGATTTGTTCATCTCTATTTGAGGCAATTGCGTGTATTTTACACCACGCAGTTGAAATGCAAGGTATCCCGGACGCCCATTCGTGCATGTAGATTCCTTATATCCTCCACCACCGCCCATTCGCTTAGTGTTTCATTTTTTTCGTTTCTTGAATTAGCTCTTCTTCACCTGAGGTTTAAGAAAGAGCTTAGTTCTTCTTGCCGCCGCCGACGGAGATGTTCAAGGCTGCGAATGGGTTAGCACAATGTCCAAAGACAAGGTCGCCGTTTATTTGCTCGCAATTGATGCAATGCCAGACTTGGCGCCTTTCAGCTAGGAAATCCACGTACTAGGAGGCAAGCTCTGCTTCAACTTCTCGGCCTTCTCGGTGTCCTTGAGCACCAGGGTGTACAGGTGCTTCTGGCAGCGGACCTTGAACTTGATGTTGTTGGCCTGCTTGTTCTTCTTGATCCGCGCGGCTATAATCTCGTTAGATCGGGTATTCCAGAAAAACCAATGCGTCAAGTTGTCGTGTTTCCTCCCACTGCAGTCGGTATCCGATAGGAAATCGCAAACGGGGGGAAGCGCGGTCCGGAGAGGCAATTACATACACGAAGCGTCCTTACGACGGCAGATCTCGATGAACTAGAAATTCAAATTGTCAGTATTGCATTCCAATTGATAAGAGACACATATCCAAGACTGAAATTACCTTCTTGATATCAGCGACCTCACGAGGCATTTTGGCGGTGTTGGATAGGTCTGTCTGGACGGGATATCTTGACAAAGGCACAGTTGGCGAGACGGAGGCAGATGGGTTTTTTTGCAGGAATTAATTTTGTGCGCTCACTTTTCGCGGGGCCTGGGCGCACGGACCAGCAGACGGAAGATTGTGGCTAGTGTCATAGACATGGAGGTGTGGCGGTGCAAATGGCATGTGCATTCACGAGCCACGTTTCCGGGTCACATCGAGCGAGCTGAGGCGCCGCGTCAGTGATGACTGTGGCGTCGTCATGGAGTGCGTCGCTGCCTTTGTGAAGACACATTTCCAATTGACTGGCCTTGTATATAGTTGGCCTCTTAACATCACTAAATCTTCTGATACTTTTCAAGACGAGTTCTTGGTCATTGGCTGATTTCTGTAACAACACTACGCGACAGTTTGTACTCTGCTTGACGACCACAAAGTGCATCACTCACCATGCCGACTCCACTGGATAATGCGATGAAATCAAAGGTACTGACTGATGCTGCTCATACCTGCCCAGATTACACTTAGACGTCTCTCGTAACGCTCGTTTCTAACATGCAGTAGAACATGGTCCTCGGTACGAATTCATCATGAGACTTCACAAATACCAAGCAAATTAACATTTCCCAAGCCTTTGGCGGCGCCGTAGTAGCAGCAGCAGTCTGGTCAATTTGGGGCACCGAAATGTTCCCGCCGCAACCAGATCCCCAGGGCGACCCCGAGACATGGACTCGCGAGGAGATGAGGCGATGGCTAGCAGCTGTGAGTCGAGGCAACGCATTTATAAGTATGGAGCTGACATGGTTGCAGAGGAACTTGTTCCCCCAAGAGCGGGACTCGAGAGATGAATTGTTGGCCAGGATAAACATGAGGGTGGATAGGAAGTGATGCGGATGCTCTTGTGAGATTTAATACCAAGTTAGCGATTGATCTCTTCGTGTTGAATGAAATGCCATTTGATTCTCATGTGTCTTGAGTAAGAGCCGTTTGCGGGAGATGTACACATCACTCCCTGTATTATTTTACACAGGGAACCTACGCCACGCAGCGCCACGCAATACCACTATATTATACTACTAAATTTATATAAAAGTATATAAATATTTATGGGAAAGGGTTGCTCTTGTCTCACTCGCCAAAGCCCACTTCAACTTTGCTGGGTCCTCAATGTCCGGAGCTTAGCTGTGCATTGAAAAGCCATTCCATGACAGACACTCCAACAATCGACTTCACGGTCGTACAGTCGCTGCATTTCCTTCCAAACAGAATTATCATTATTTCCGCAAATATTGCTACTCTCATCCCATCAAAGCTGCTTGCCGTCCTCTTGCCTTACTCGCTCTCCAACCACCTCTTCCTACCCCAGACCAACCCACGTCCAAACCAGCCCAGAGTCCAACGGGCGCCGCCGCACGTGCCGGCTGACGGAGGAGGCGCTTTCGCTCCAGTCCTCTTGGCAGCACAGCACTTCCATCAGTTCTCTCACCATCCCCAGCCCAGCCTCCCATCATCAAATACGGGCCATTCCCCGTTGCGCCAATTCTAGCTGTCAGGATCGCCAGACCCCGCGCATGACAGGATCCGGCATACATGTGCTTTATTGAGCAAGCGCATATTTTTATACGAGTCGTCAAAACGTATTTTGGCTCGCCATCTTCTGTTGAGGTTTGCGACACTGCCTAGCTCAACAAAGCCAACAAGTTCGACGAATCCAACTTCACGTCACCATCTGAACCTCAAGCGCATTTTACACCTCCGACCTCCAAACTCCCCATGCCCGCTCCCCTGACGGCCTGCATGGTGTCTCCCGCCGCGGCAAGCTAATTCTTGCCTCCCTCAACCATGGCTTTCTTCGAAGACCCGCGACTGCGCCAGCGCTGGAACCAAATCACGCACGATGCCGAGACTGTGACGGAGAACGCTGCGGCGGGCATCTTTAGTTTCTCGCAAAACTATATCAACCCGTGTTTTGCCTCTATAGCCGATTCGATCGAGCAGTGTACGACGGTGTGTCTCGGCGATCCGGAAGATCGACTGCGCCGGAGAAGAGAGCGCCAGCGGGCCCGCGACAACGCCGAGTTCAGCTTTGACTTCTACGACAACTGGTACCAAGAGGAGCAGTCGGGCGGGCTCCTGGGTAGCTGGGGCGGCGAGGACTGGGACCGCCTGCTTGCTGGGACTGGCGCAGCTCGAAAACATGGTGGTGCAGAGACGACGGAGCAGCCGCGCAGGAAGAGAGGCATGAGCTACGGCACGAGAGGCGCGAGGAGGAAAGCCAGCACGGCGGAGGATCCTACAATTATCCCTAGCACACAGCCGATTGGATTTTTGAGCAAGCTGCCTTGGAAAATGGGTGGTACACTACGATATAAGCCTAGCGCGGCCGATTTGCAAGACCATCCGGGCAAGCATGATGGCGGAGAGTCAGCACCTTTATTGGGAGGCGAAGAGGATGAAGACGACGATTCGGACTACGGACAGGTGTTGCGCATGCCGCGCCAACGAAGTGGAACTACGGGCTCCGGAGGCACATCAGATTCGTACCGATCAAGAGGTGATTTATTCCCAAGCGATGGAGAGGGCGAGGAGGATGCCGTACCGTTGGACGACGACGTGACGTATGACATGGTCAGAAGGGACGATAGGAGCAGCGGCAAGACGAGAAGCAGCAAGGGTAAAAGACCGGCTGGCCAGTTTGCGGGATCGAGAACAGTCTCGCGGTCAACGCTCGGATCAACAGGCTCGGCAGAATCTCCGGAATACGAACGCAGATCTTCTTCGCAGCCGCCTACACCCAGCATGGCTGAGATTCCGTCCACGGACAATCTGCGCGGCGAGGAAGGGCGGATGCAACATGAGGAACACGGTGATAAGGTACCCGGAAGAAGGGACTCTGAGCAGCAACTTATATCAGAACGGCGACCAAATGAACAAACGTCGTCGGTAGAGGAGGTGTCCGAAATGAAATCAGATATGGAGGTCCAGGTAGATGAGATATATCCACCGTCGCATGCACTGGAACGAGAAGACGAACGAATACCATCCGTACAAGGTGGCCATGGTGGTCAATTGCCTACGGGGAGAGAATCCATAGAGCCGTCGAGAGACCAAAAAGGGAAAGACGAGGACGACGGGCTCGAGATGACAAGCACACTAAGGTCTAACGCTGTGCCCTCGTTTCATGCCGCTCGTCTCCCACGATTCGGGTAGAGGATGGAATCCTCGTGGAGAAACATGCTGGATCTGACCTGGCCCGTTGGAACTCGGAGTGATTGTACATTATCAATATGGCGGCAAGAGCTGCAAACGGTGCCGACTGGATATGCGCTCAATGGCAAGCTAGCTCGATGAGCCAACTCTGTATCTACACGAGACGATGATCATGAGATGCAGTATTTATTTTCTTGTATTACTTAGCGAGCGTAGCAATGGGCCGAAGGTCCCACTTCGAACGAGGACATCGTTTGCAGGACTTAGAGTTGAAGGAAATATCAAGTTGGATCGCGTCGGGATGCGACGATCTTCACACTTCGCCTTCGAACTCGTAACGTTGAGTAAGTGCCGCAGTGCAGAACAGTCTTAAGTTGTAAAACCATGATGCAAGTTTTCACGTGTCAATTGGTGACACATGATACAAATGCACAATCATCTGTGTTCCTGAGGGGGTTCTTTGGACACGACGGCAAAGAGCTATGGTATGTAAGTAAGCTAGACTGGAGATGCATCGTGCTAGGCGGGAGTCAATTCCAACGGGATTGACCCAGGGTGTCTGGCTGGCCCCTGTCAGACTGTGGGCTGTAGCGATGGGAGCACCGCAGTACATACATAGGTACATACAATCGAGCACCTCAACAATGACTGTCCCCGTACCCAGCTAAATCCCCGAGACGACGCAATAGCCGCTCCTCAGCGGCCTCTGGCTGCTGAGTGAGGGGGTGCCGCCCGATTTGAATGCGATTCTGCAGTGGTTCAGGGAGATTCTGGGCGTGGCGAACCGAACTGCCTCGGCTGGGTGTCGGCTCCCCGCACTACAGCAGACGGCGACGGCGGTTTCCCCGCGCCTCCGGGACGCTACCGAGCACGCGCCAGCCTCTTCTCGACTGCTTCCATCGCTGACGGCTGCTGGGGTCGCGCTGGGAGGAGCCTGGAGCTCGCGGCGGCCAGTCGCCTTTGGGGACGGGTGGCCCGCTGCAGCTGCGTGGAGAACCAAGCCCAGCATTTCAAGGCCATGAACTGAACCCCGTTTGCCGCTTTAGCTTACCGGGGTTTTGGCTCGTGAATCGTGACGGAGTTCAGGTCCCTTCGACTCTCGCCAATATTTATCCTCTCCGTGGTATCAGACCGTCTCATCTACCGTTTTTCTTGTTCCTTCTTGTTCCCTCCTTATACCCCATATCACTGTTCCCTCCGCTGCAGTAGCATCTAGGTTTGTCTAACGACCTTCTCTATCACCGCGCGAACGACCGTCAGGCAGTGTTCTAACATATTCAACAGGCTACTTCGCATATCTCGTTTCCAAGTATCGGATAAGTCGAAAATTACTTCATAGTTGCATAGCAACGTCTTCCACAATGGCGCCTTCCGGTCCCATCACGACACCTCTCACCACCCTGCTGAACATCCAGCATCCCATCATGCTTGCTGGCATGGCGCACACGGCTGGTGGTGAGCTGGCCGCTGCTGTATCCAACGCAGGCGGCCTTGGTGTTATCGGCGGTTTCCAGTACACGCCCGAGCAGTTGCGAGAGATCATCGAGGAGATGAAGGCTAAATTCAAGCAGCCAAATCTTCCGTTCGGCGTCGATTTGGCCCTGCCACAAGTCGGCGGCAACGCCCGAAAGACCAACCACGACTACACACACGGCAAGCTTAACGAGCTGGTTGACCTGATCATCGAAAGCGGTGCCTGCTTATTTGTCTCCGCAGTCGGTGTTCCTGACAAGGAGGTCATTGATAAGTTTCATAAGCACAACATTCTGGTCATGAACATGGTCGGCCACCCTAAGCATGCTGTCAAGGCTCTCGATCGTGGCGTTGACATCATCTGCGGCCAAGGCACCGAAGGAGGTGGCCACACTGGCGACGTCGCCAACTCGGTTCTGATCCCATCCGTCGTCGACGTTGCCCGCCGTTACAAGCCCCCGATGTTGAAGGGTCAGACCGCTCTGGTTCTCGCTGCCGGTGGCATCCACAATGGACGAGGCCTGGCCAGTTCCCTCATGCAGGGTGCCGTTGGCGTATGGGTTGGCACTCGATTTGTTGCTTCCACCGAAGCCGCGAGCGCGGATGAGCATAAGGAAGCTGTCGTATCATGCGATTTCTCCGAGACCGACCGCACCATTGTCCTCACAGGTCGACCATTGAGAGCGAAGCTCAATCCTTATCTGCGAGCTTGGCAGGCCAAAGGTAACGCTGCCCAGGAGCTCTGCGACAAGGGCATTATCCCCATCGAGCACGATTTCGAGAACGACGTGGAGGACATCGATTTCCCTCACATCATGGGCCAGGTCGCTGGTGCCATTACCAAGATCCAACCCGCCAAGGAAATCGTGGACGAGATGGTGGCTGAAGCTGTTGATCAGCTCAAGCTTGCCAGCGTTTATCTCAAGTCCAAGAGCAAGTTATAGATAAGCAGATGAAAATGATATTGAGTGACAGGCCTAGAAACCTCATTGTGTATTGAAAAGGTCATTAGGACGCAGATGGAAGCTAATCGTCGATGGACACAGCTTTGTTGCTCTGAGGAGGCGGCAAACTGCGAACGGTTGTTGTACAATAACGTTGAAAATTTGATAGAAATTGCGTATAAATGACAATTATGAGCAAATAAGCAGCATACAACTAGAACATGACATGCAAATTGACCAATATTGAACAAGAAAGTATGTAAACATGCTGGATGCTAGAATTGCTGGATTGGAGATGCCAATTCAGCGCTCCTGCCATTGTCAAGGTGAAGCACTCGGCCAATCACGGCAGGGTGGAACCTGGAACCTGGAGGTGTGGCTGTCGGCCAGACGCCAAGTTAGCGTGAGTGTTGGGAAGGGACCACCGCGAGAAGTGGCTCAGATTTTTTTCCCTTATCCGCAACTTTTTTTTCCCTTATCGCAGATCCCACTTATCGCCGCCTTTTTCGACTGCTGCCAACTTCTTCACTGCTGCGGTAGAAGCCACTCAAGCGTATTGGTACTACTGGCAAGAAATTGTTCCCGGTCTTTGAGAAGTCATTTTTTTCTTAGCAAGCCTCTTCAACATGGGTGACGGAATCACCAAGAAGAGAAAGCGCAATGGCGCCGAGCCTGTGGTCGATGCCGTCGCAGTCTTCAAGAAAACCAAGAAGACCAAGCAGCCTGCTCTCAAGGTGCAGCCTGAGGAAAACAGCGACGAGGACGATGATGTCGAAGACAACGAAGACGAAGTTTCTGGCGAGGAGGAAGCAGATGAGCCCAAGGACCAGTCCGAGGATGAAGAGGAGGACAATGATGAGGAAGGCGACAACACGATTGGCGACCTGCCCACTGACGGCGCCCCCATACTACCCCCGACTTCCGAGTCTGAGCTGTTCGAACAGTTGAAGCTCTCGGACAAAACCATGAAGGCCATCGGTGAAATGGGCTTCACCAAAATGACTGCAATTCAGCGAGTTGTACGTATTGACAACTAGGATCTGTGGGAAGGAAACAAAGTGATTGAATTTTCTCCGACTAACCCAATCTCTCCGCAGGCCATTCCTCCGCTGTTGGCGGGTAAAGATGTTCTCGGTGCCGCCAAGACTGGTTCTGGTAAAACACTTGCCTTCTTGATTCCCGCGATCGAAATCCTCAGCGCTTTGCGATTCAAGCCCCGAAACGGTACTGGCGTCATCGTTGTATCGCCGACTCGCGAGTTGGCATTGCAAATCTTTGGTGTGGCTCGCGAGCTCATGAAGCACCACTCACAGACATATGGTATCGTAATTGGAGGCGCAAACAGGAAGGCCGAAGCCGAGAAGCTCTCCAAGGGTGTTAACTTGCTCATCGCAACCCCTGGGCGACTTCTGGATCACTTGTTGAACACGCCGTTCGTGTTCAAGAACTTGAAGTCCTTGGTTATTGATGAAGCGGATCGAATTCTGGAAGTCGGTTTCGAGGATGAAATTCGACAGATTGTCAAGGTGTTGTCAAATGATGACCGCCAGACTATGCTGTTCTCTGCGACGCAGACCACCAAAGTCGGTAAGTAGCAAACCTACAAACTACACACACCTTTGTCGCTGCATATGTTGCTGACAGATTCGACAGAGGATCTTGCTCGAATCTCTCTGCGACCCGGCCCATTGTACATCAACGTCGACGAAGAGAAGCAATTCAGCACCGTTGATGGCCTGGAACAGGGCTACGTCCTCTGCGACGCTGACAAACGATTCATTTTGCTCTTCTCCTTCTTGCGGAGAATGCAGGCCAAGAAGGTCATTGTGTTCTTCAGCAGTTGCGCATCGGTCAAGTACTACGCCGAGCTGCTCAACTACATTGACTGCTCCGTGTTGGATCTCCACGGAAAGCAGAAGCAGCAAAAACGAACCAATACCTTTTTCGAGTTCAGCAACGCGGAGCACGGCATTTTGATCTGCACTGACGTTGCTGCTCGAGGTCTCGATGTAAGTAATGAAAGGCTTGAGGGGAAGCATAGCACCTGAGTCGCAGCTAACAAGCATCTTCTTAGATTCCCGCCGTCGATTTCATTGTTCAGTTTGACCCTCCCGACAACACCCGCGATTACATTCACCGAGTCGGTCGTACTGCCCGCGGCGCCAACACCAAGGGTCGTAGTTTGTTGTTCTTGCAGCCCAACGAAGTCGGGTTCTTGTCACATCTCAAGGCTGCTCGCGTGCCCGTCGTCGAGTTTGAGTTTCCCTCGAAAAAGATTGTCAATGTGCAGTCCCAGCTCGAAAAGCTGATTGGAAAGAACTACTATCTGCAACAGAGTGCCAAGGAGGCGTTCAAGTCATACTTGCATGCTTACGCCTCGCACAGCTTGCGGTCGGTCTACGATGTACACAAGCTGGACTTGGCCCGTGTTGCCAAGAGCTTTGGATTCACGACCCCGCCTCGCGTGGATATTAATCTCGGACAATCAATGAGCAGGGACAGAGTTCAGGGCAGAAGGACCTACGGCAGTCAGCCCAGGCAACCCAATAGAGGCGGCCGTAGGTAAGATGAGTGTCGTTGTCTCATGCAGGAGTCATTCAAAAGTGTAGCTATGGCTTGGGCTGGCGTTTGGCGTGTTGCAGCCGACACTTTTTGTGGTCGGCTGTGTTGAAGATATAAATAGTCGTTGGATGTAAATATCAATGCATTATACATGAGCAGGAGTTTTTGTGCAGAGCTCTGCCAACAGTCGAAGTGAATTGTCTCTCAATGTCTCATTAAGCGCAGAAAAGAAATTGAGATGAGGTCAGACCATGGAGCTTGGTGTCGTTGAGACAAAAGCTGATGGTGGCTGAATCGGCAGCTTCGGCGGGAACCAAGATTAGCGGCGCGTCATCATAACAGGACAGGCGACTAGTCATGCATGTGGATCAGCATGACAACTCATTCTCATCCATCTGACTCTATGTGTAGAGCATGCCGGGCATATTTCGAGACATCAATCAACCAATGGCCAATGTGTAGTGACAAGCAATAGCATCTAATTTGTGCGACTATTCCTGGCGGACAGGTCGACCTCACAGTCCACACGCCAAGATAGCTGCTACCTGTCATTCATGGTCACAACCACCGGCTTTCCGTGAAGCAAAATGTCTTTCGAAGAACATGACCAAGCTGTTCAAATCATTGCTCTAGGTGTAAAGGACTTTTACGAACAGCAGAAACCGTTTCGCATCTACCATGGCTCGACCAACAGTACGCGGACGTCGCAGCGCCGCGCCGACAACACCATCGACACGAGCCACCTAAATCATGTCCTCTGCGTCTACGAAAACAAATTGAAGGCGGTTGTGGAACCCAACGTGCCCATGGATCAACTTGTACGCGCG
Source organism: Periglandula ipomoeae IasaF13 (assembly GCA_000222875.2). NCBI lineage: Eukaryota > Fungi > Ascomycota > Sordariomycetes > Hypocreales > Clavicipitaceae > Periglandula > Periglandula ipomoeae. Next base: position 36,708 of record AFRD01000220.1, read on the forward strand.
ACCCTGGAACATGGCCTGATTCCGCCGGTCGTGATGGAATTCCCGGGCATCACTGTGGGAGGAGGTTTCTCGGGGACGTCGGGTGAAAGCAGCTCTTTTCGGCATGGCGCATTTGATACCACGATTGATGCCATTGAGATAATTCTACCGGACGGATCAATCAAACTGGCTTCCAAGACGAACAAGCCAGATTTATTCTGGGGCGCTGCCTCGGCGTTTGGAACGCTGGGTGTGGGTGACTTTGCTGGAGATTCAGTTGAAGCCTGCCAAGAAGTTTGTCGAGCTTCACTACTCATTGTCCCGGGGCGCAGAGGCTTCAGTCGTGGATATTCGTAAGGAATGTGATGAGGAGAAGAACGATTTTGTAGACGGAATCGTGTTTGATGCGGATACCACGTTGGTTTGCGCGGGACGCATGACGAATGAGATGCCATCTGGCAAGAAGGCACGCACGTTTTCAGGACGGAAAGACCCGTGGTTCTATGTCCGTGCTCTAGAGGTGCAGAAGACTCTGAAGAAGGAGGTGATCAGTAATAAGAGCGGAGGACATGAGTCGTCTGCGCAGAAGAAGGAGGCGGTGGACTACATACCTCTGGTGGACTACCTTTTCCGATATGACAGAGGCTTCTGGGTCGGCAAATACTCCTTCAATTACTTCCTCACGCCATTCAACCGCGTTACTCGATACATTCTGGACCGATTCATGCACACGCGCGTCATGTACCGCGCCGTCCACAAGTCCGGCCTCGCAGACTTGTACATGGTTCAGGATGTAGGAGTTCCCTTCGACAGGACCGTCGAGTTCCAAGGCTGGCTGCATGACAAGTTCAATATTTATCCTTTGTGGCTGTGCCCATTGCGCATTCGTCGCGACGATGCCAATTCCTTCTACGGGCTGCACTCTGAATTCGCGGATCCCGACACGCCCGACCTCATGAACTTTGGAGTATGGGGCCTATTGACAAGCAAATCTCGAAGGGAGGTCGTCGAGATGAATCGCGCGCTGGAAAGAAAAGTTCAGGAGCTCAAGGGCAAGAAGTGGCTTTATGCCCATGCGTACTATACCGAGGATGAGTTCTGGCGCAATTACGACCGCGAGTCGTATGATGCGCCTAGAAAAGAATACGGTGCTACATACTTACCGAGTGTGTATGATAAGGTCAAGGTCGATGTGGACAAAGAAGAGGCGGAGAGGAATAAGAACTGGAGGACGAAGACTAGAGCAGCTGTGGGCGACATATGGCCTCTTCAAGGATTGAAGGGCTTCTATGGCGCTGCGAAGGGCGGTGATTATCTGATGGGGAAGAAGAAGACTGGGAAGCGGTGATGCTACACAAAGATAGATTCATGTGTCGTGCTCAACTCCTACTGATACCAGGTTGATACACATCCTCAGCCTACTTTACAAATACACCTAGCCATTCATCAAGACAGCGATCAACCGCCTCAGAACAGGTTACTACGTTCAAGTCATAATAGCGATTCCTATTCGTGACGAAAACTCCCCTGCTCAGTCTTGTTTCGGCCACTCAAGTCCCTAGCCGTCTTGGCAGCCTGCTCCTTTGTCTGCGCGGCGATGTTCCTGCCCGTCTCTTGCATTTCAGCGCTTATGCCCGCCTTGTTCTCGGCTCTTCGCTCCAGCTCGACTGCTTTCCTCTTGGCTGCTTCTTTGGACTGGCTGGGGGCGCTGAAGTATGCGTACGCGGCTACTACGGCAAGGGCGCCTCCGCCGATGGTGAGCCTACTTGATGTTAGTTGAATGACGAATTTTAATTTGTGACTACTTGGAGCTGGAGTCATTTCATGCGGATCGTCCTTGTGAATGAATGACAGTGGGACTGAACATACCAATTGCGGTTGACTGCCTCTGGACCACCGGGCTTGTTAGGAGGAGGCTGTTGACCACCTGGGCCACCGAGATCGTCTTTTACTCGTGAAACTGGTGTTGCTGAGATGTATCGTGGTGAGGCATTGAGCGCTCGCGATGCCACTTTGGTGTGGGTTCGGAGGAGATTTGCTGATGCTCTTGGTACGACCATTGTGAATGTGAGTGTCGATTTTCAGTCCCTGTTCGATGTATGTAGTTTTAGCTTGAGTTCAATTGAATTCGAGGTTGAAATGATGTAAATATGCTTGAGAAGGTTATTTGTAGTGGTTGGTTGATCTCGATCGTTCACGTGGATGATGCACTTATGACGCTGGGATGGTGTCAATGTGGCGGGCGGGTGGTGCATGTACGACAGGCCTGCGCTCGGAAAGAAAAGATGCTGTTGGAGGGACGGGTGTCTTTAGCATGAAACGATGGGGGATTGTATAGAATGGCATGGCAATTCGGTTCTACGCGTGAAGCTAATCTTCGGGCATAGCATGGAGTCGGCGTCGGCGTGATGTACTAGTAATTCCTGTACATAGCAAGATGCGATTTGCCTTGAATCTATATGGCTGACTATGTCTCAGCCACTATCTCTTCTCAAGACTCGTCTTGCATTTCCGTAGGGGGCCGCATCTCTTATCATATTCGCTGTATACAACAGAATGATGATGACCGCCATAGGCAGAGTTGGCGCTCCTTTATTAGCAAAAGCTGGCCGCTGCTTTAGGGTTGCGGCCTTCTATTTTTAAGAAATGCGGCGAGAAACAGAATGACCCATTCTTGGCGATGGGAATTTCGGGCCTTCCACCTATTTTTGGAGTTCCTTTGAAAATGTACCTATTTGACCAACGCGGCCTTCGTATTGCTTGGCCCCAATTCGATAATGGCAGCCTCAATGCAGGAACTCACCTTGATTTTGCGCCTTGTGTTTCTCCGAGAAGACTGGAAACGGCCAAGCTATTGAGTTATTGATCCACTTAGCTACTTTATTGCCCTGGCTACATACTCGAGTATACGAATTTACAAGCACTGCAAGTCCCTGCGCGTCCATGACTTCGAACCAGCCGGGTATAAGCGCTTCAACGATTGCTGCAGTATCTAAATACCTTCCTTCCCAAAAGGCCCAATCTCACGCGGTCTTGGTTCGATGTGCTTTCAGGATATGCCACTTGTGGACCGACGTGCCGCTTCCGCTTCACTTTCGTCCGGGGGACGGGCTGTCGCTTACATGAACGAATCCCACGGAAAACTCCACATCCAATCATGCGATTCTGTGTCCTGCATGTCAGAATATGTACTTTCTATTATGGATGCGAGGGCCAACCAGAACTCGAGCTCTTCAAGCTTCATCGAGCGCAGGATTCTATATACACGAACTACATACACAGGGACGTCAAGGCGCAGGAGACACTTCACGGCAGATACCATAAGGGGAATCGTACGAGGTTCTCGACCCATGCAAGAGGAGTTGGGCATACAAGAATCATGTGCTGATGGTACTATTCCTGGAATAATACGAATTGCATCGTGCGGGGGAGCGAATTATCTGGGTTCAGAGGAGATCACGGTCGAAAGGACGGCGGTCCGTAGCCCATTGGCATGGTACAACAGACTCTACGAAAGTCAATGAGCCCAAGTATAAAAATCTGCCGTGTTCCCACGTTGAACTGGAGACAACAGACTTGGAAAGCTTACAACTTGAAGAAGCCCAGACTGCGCAGAACTAGTCTCAAAACTCACTATTCTGTCACCACCAAGAACATCTCCTGACTTCTTTCCCCATCTATCAAAATGAAGTTCCTCACCACACTCCTCGCAGTCGCAATCTATGCCAACGGAGCTCTGTGTGAGCCCGAGGCAGTCAACGCAGAAGCCCAGTGCGGTGCCCTTGGAGTCATGAAAGTTGACCCTAGCACCCTTCCTGACGGCGTCTACCCCAAAAACATCCGCACTTGTCTCGACCAACCCCGACGGACTGCCAGTGAATGAGAAGAAGCTGGTCGAGCGCAAGTGCTGGGACCGAGGAGAATATGGGTGCAGCAAGAAGGGCTGGTGCTGGAAGCAGTGTGGGCCAAAGGGCTCTGGTCAGTGGTGCTGGACTGCTGAGAATGGAGGATTTGGTCCATGGCACCGATGCTCGAGCTGGAGAGATTGCAATAAGGGACAGGCTTGTGGTGCGGGAGGCTGTAAGAAGTGTGGCTGTAGCTGCTAGATTGTGTCTTGTGTTGATGCATGAAAGACATGATAGTGAGAGGGCATACGGCGATGCATTGACATTGGATGGTCTTGACATCAGCCTTAACTTTGCTGCTTCCCTAATCTCACAATGGGCCACTGGCTTAGTTTCATGTAGCTTCGTTCACAATAAACCTCCCGTAAGACAAACACTTGTGGTCCGTTCTGTCACTCCAGGATAAGAGGCGTTTGATTGATTGTATAAAGTTATGCCCGTTTAGAAAACGACGTAATAGAGATGACAGCCCTGTTGTTCATTGATTCATGTATTCTGTTATCCTCAGCCATGTCATCTAATCAAATTGGTATCCCACCCCATTCTACTAATCCGCATCCATCTTTTGCTTCAACGACGCAGCCAGAGAGCGTGTCTCGGCGCCGAACCGCTCATCCTTCTCAATAAACTCCATCTGCTCCCGCCACTGCTTCCACTTCTCCATGTTCCATTCCTCGCCGGCACCAGCCTTGCACTTCTCGTGTACCCATTTCCGCGAGTCGTCTGGAAGCAGCCACTGTGAGGCGGCTATGAGGTCGGCGGCGATCCTGGATGGACCACCGACCTTGCGCTCCTCAAGGTCCGGGTAGGTGTTCGATGAGGGGAGGATATACGAGAGGGCAGAGACGGAGCTACAGTCAATGAGCTCGAGTGTGGTGAGGCGGGCGATGAAGGATTGCAGATTTCGCCAGCGGATCTGGGACTCTGAGCCCAGATTCTCTACTTCTGAGAATGGGTATGCGAGGTCTGTGAAGTCGTTAGCTTGGGTTATGAACAAATTGTTGAGAAGTAACGGCGGGGAGTATTCTTACCATCTGCTTCCCGCTGGAATCTCTGTGCCTTCACCGCAGTATCAAACTCATGACCAAGCGGCCAGAGAGTAAATGTCCCCTCAAGCACCGGCTCGTTCTCCTCGTTGTAACTCAGTCCGGGTACGTCACTCTTCGGCAAGCGCTTCAGATCCTGTACAAACTCGACCAGAGCGTTTTGCGAAGGGTGGCCAGGCGGGTAGGCAGAGCAGATCTTGGCGACGGTGCCAATGATCATGTCCACCTGTCGGGCAGGATTGGGCCACACGAGCCATAATCTGTCTTTTTCGTTGGCGGTGAGCTCGCGACCATCGACGTGGCGAACGCGGTCGAAGGCCTCGCTCTTGACCCATTCGTCAATCTGGCTTGCGCCGAGCAGAGGTGTTGAGGTTTGCGTGATGACATCATTGATGATGGGCTTGTACTTGAGATCCTCGCCGTCGTCGTCTTCGTCGAAGAGACGAGGGTCTAGCGGGGTATTTTGGATGTCTTGTGCGGTCATGGTGGATGATTTGATTGAAATGCAAATTCTTGATCGCTTGAGATGCAGATGGAGTGCGAGGGAAAAGCTTGGCTATATACTAAAATATCGTGATGCAGTCGGATTGAATGCTGGGACTATTTGTTGGCCTCTCAGCCGCTCGATCTGCACCATAGTAATCCGACAGCAACGTCATCGTGGCCGTGCCCTGGTCGGCAGAGCTGATAATATTTGTAACAAAGAACAGCCCAATTGCACACAGCCCGATCCGCCCCCATGGACCCTACCCTTTGTGCTCGGCAGCTTGCCGAGTGAGTGTGTGTCAGGTCGGCATTACTACATGCCAATAAATATTGATACATACATGCTTCGCCACGCGCTATTTCTCGGGGATTAAAGGCAAGCCGCTAACTCGTCTGTCATGTATTTGAACACGGCCTGCTACCAGCAAACAGCGACAGAGAGGAACTAAATTAGAATAAAAATGAATTCGATTGAAGGAAGGTTTTCAACAAGGTGGAATCTTTGTTCCGATCCATTATAATGATCCATGTACAAGAATAACGTGCATTGCCTGGAGGGGAAGGGTCCATGGCATCTCGGGGTAGACAATTACCAGCAACTCCAATTGCCGAATTAGGCAACGCCCACTAAAGGCGTTATGATGTGCCGTTATGCCTCACTCTCGAGAACACCCAGCGCGCATAAGGCATGTAAGTGAAGCGCAACTATAAAAGTAAATATGGTCACAACTTCAAAAAAAAAAAAAAAAAAAAGTTTAACAAAGTATCAGTACACACAGTTCAAAACAAAACACTCATAGCGTCAAGCATCTCAAATAATCACAACTATCAATCCCAACAATGTCAAAGATGAATCAACAATTCATTGAACCAAACAACGTCGCACCAATGACATCTGCAACCATAAAGACGCTAGCCGCATTGAAGATTGTCCTAGGAACGGCATGTGTCGTCGCACCCACGCTCTCGGGGAGCCTGTTCCTTCTCAACGTTACGCCCCAGGCTGTCATCATGACGAGACTGTTTGGTTCTGGCGTGGCGGCATTTGGCGCCCTGAAATGGTCGCTGAACAAGTCGGCGGTTGAAGGCAAAGTTACAAAGGGTGAGCTGCGGAGGGCAGTGATGCTGAATCTGGCGGAGGATGTGGCTGGTGTGGTGAGTTGCGGTGTTGGCTATGCCTCTGGCATGTATGGGCTTGGGACGCTGGGCATGCTTGGTGGTGGTTGCGCCGCGCTGGCTGGGTTGGGTGTTGTCGGATTAATTGGGCTGTCTAGGAAGGCTGAATAGTTGGGATATGTCCTGATATGGCATGGTTGTGTGTTTCTATTATTAATGGTGGTGGACATGTCGGTTCAATTACGGTAGTCTCTAATTCTTTCTGTGTTATAGGACCTGATATTGCAGTAGGCGCAAGACAATGATCTTGTTATTCATAGATCTATGTTCGATTTCATCAGCATTATTCTACAACCCATCCTTTGCCCGCAACCTTCCGTTGTTTGACTTTCTTAGCAGGTAACGGCCAGCCCTGCCCTCCCGTATTTTCAACCCGCAGGTAGGGAATGACCCAGCATTCCCTCGTCATGGCGCCGTCCCCTGCAGCCGCCGGGGCTTTAACCTCTTTGATGGGCTTTCCATAGCTGAGAAGGGGCGTGTCCTTGGCCAAACCTGCCAATTGACCACCGGTGACGTCTGTAAGCGAGTGCATGCGTGTCTTCGGCTTTTTCTCAGGGTCCAAGCCGGATGGGGTAGCTCGCTGTAGATACGAATACACGATATACTCGGGACATTCCTGGATGCTCAGATGGGCCAACGGTGATGTGGGATGAATGTACACCAGGCTGTCATGTTCTGGCCCATTGACATCATGCAAGGGGATGAGTGGAATATAGGGCACGTCAATGGCTCGCTTGGGCTTCCGGTACTGCTCCGGGGGCGTGGGGGCGAGATCTGCGCGGATGGCTACCTGATCGACAAAGCCAGCGGCGGCCATCTGCTTCAGGGCGCTGACCTGCTTCGGTGTCGGCGGGTCGAGCTTGTCCTGGTATCTGAGATTGGCAAATGAGGCAATGTTGTTTCGCAGAAGCTCCGTGATCTGTTTTCTCAGTTGCTGAATTTCCTTCAAGACCTTGAACCTGACGAAATGCCTCTCACACCAATCCTCGGTCGGCTCATGAGCGAACTCGCCCACCACCTGCAGGAGCTTAATTGCGTCAGACCTGTCATCCAAGTAGCAAAAGTTCTTGTGGACCTCGTTGAACATCCGCCGCACGTTGGCTTGTCGATCCTCAGCCACGATGTCCGCAGTCGTCCGAATCTCAATGTCGTCCCGCACTGTCAATTGAGGAATGGCCTGCGCCTCTGGGAGGAATACCTCTGCAGCTGAGAGACCTGCAACAAGCGCAATGGTGTACGGGAGGCAATCGTGGAGGTGGCCAACTAGAAGAATCCTGGCGAACCGAGGGGACAGGGGGAAAACCGACATGGTCTTGCCAATTTGTGTGACTTGGCCGGATAAAGACAGGGCTGAAAGATATGTGAGAAGCTTTTCGGCTTTGGCCAGGCTCTGGCGCTCTGGCGGTGTTGGGAAGGGAAAATTGACAACGTTTTGGAGGTTCATGGCTTTCAGCTGTAACACAATGCCCTCGATCGGCATGCGAAGGAGCTCAGGATCCGCAAACTGTTGGAAATCTCTTTCATATACCGCTGATGAATACAACCGGTAACAATGGCCAGGTCCAGTACGACCGGCACGACCAGACCGTTGGTTGGCGCTCGCTTTGCTAATCCAACCGATTTCGTAGCTCTGCACGCCGCTTCGGCGGTCGTATTGTCGCTCTTTAGATCGTCCACAGTCAAAAACGAACCTGGTGCCTGGGATGGTCAAACTGGTTTCTGCAACATTCGTTGCCAAGATGACTTGGCGAGTGCCTTCGGGTGCCGGTTTGAAGACTCGCAGCTGCTCCCGAGTCGGTAAAAGAGAATATAGCGGTAGAATCTGCATCTTCAAAGGAGCGGCTTCTTGGTCGTCTTCGATCTGGAACTCTTCTTCGTCCTCCTCGTCGTCTGACGGCAAACCTTCCATGTCGTCGCCATAGTCTTCCACATCTCCAAACCCGATATCTTCCACCTCGATTGGAGCCTCATTCGCTGATATCTTGACCTTGGGGCCATCAGCCGAAGTCATACCACCGAATGCAGTCTTTAGACGTTTGCTTAATTGCAAAATCTCGTTGCGGCCTGTCAGAAACACCAAGAATCCACCGGGAGGAAGTTTTCTGTGACCGCGGGTGATCTTCTTGAAGGCTTCTTCAACGTTGTCGTGGTGCGTTTTTCTAGTGAAGTGGATGGTGACTGGATGTTGTCGACCCTCGACTTCCAGCACCGGCGGAGGTGTAGGGAATAGCGTGGAGTTCATAGTCAAATCTTCTATCCTGAGAGTCGCAGACATGATGATCAGCTTCAAAGGCTTCACTGTCCCGTCTTCTGCGGTCAACTCAGCCCGGAGTTTGATGACTCTGCTCAGCATGCCGATCAAGATGTCGGTGTTGACACTTCGTTCGTGTGCCTCGTCAATAATGACAGCGGAGTATTTCCGCAACGTAATGTCTTGTGCTATCTCCCTCAGCAAGACACCATCGGTCAAAAATTTGATAGCAGTCTTGTCAGATACAGTGCCTTCGAATCGGATTTGATAGGCAACAGCCGCAGAATGGTCACCCAGCTCATCTGCCACTCGTCGAGACATGGAAACAGCAGCAACTCGCCGTGGCTGTGTGACTGCAATCATTCCCGGAGTTGGCGAAGTTGGGGACCCATAGCCCGCTTCGTATAGAAACTGAGGCACCTGAGTAGTCTTTCCTGAACCGGTCGCACCGCAGATTACGACAATGTCATTGTTATGGATTGCCTCCATGAGCCTCTGTTCCTCAGATACCACTGGCAACTTCATGCGAGCCTCTTGTATCTCTGGCGATCTTGTTACAGCTACACTGTATGCTTTTCTTGCATCATTCTCTGTCGGCTGCAGTTCCATTGGCAACGGATCTTGTTCGGGAGCTCGGGGTATGAAGTTTTCGGGCTTTGGCACCTCCAATGGCCCCGTATTTTCAGCAGGTTGATAGCCCAATGCTTCGTTACGTTTTTGAGAAGCCCAAGCTTTGAATGCGGAAGATCGTTCTGCAGAACCCTCGCCGCCATTCTCATCGCCGTCTAATTCATCATCGCCAGACTCGTCATCGTCATCGTCGCTGCCCTCCTCGCCAGAGCCCGAAGAAGAATCTTCAACGTCATCGTCATTATCATCGCTCTCTTCGCTCCCGTCTTCATTGGACGCCTGAAGTTTTACACCATTACTGCTGACACCATCATCGCTGCTGAAGCCACCCCATTCCTCGTAGTCGGAAGCATTATCTTCATCCTCTTCAGCTTCAACCGGCATGGTCTGGAGCAGGTTGGCTTTGGTTTTGACTCCACCCCTTTTCTGCTTCTTCTTGATAACTGGCCGACCTTCATCATCTTGTTCCATCGGTCGTTTCAAGCCTGAGCCGACAACTGTAGTAGAGGCTGCCGGCGCAACAGCTTGTGATTGTTTCGAAGGTTCCGGAGCCGCTGGCACAGGCATCTTCGTTTCTGTTGCCGCCGGTACGGGAACAGGGTCGTCTTTGAATTCGCCATGTGCGTCAGTCCTTGCCTCCAGAAGGATATCGTCGTCCCCTTCTAGTCCCGCTCTTTGCTCTCGCAGCGCCCGCGATAACGCTTGTTTCTTCGTTTCTTTGCCCTGGCCTAGCGATCTGCTACTCGAGAAGAGGGATGTGTCAATGCGCCGTTCGGCAAGCTTGGCAATTAGCTCTCTGTTCTCATCCTTGCGGAGAATATTGTCGACGTATTTCTCGAGTCGCTTCGCCTTCTTGCTGCTCATTTTGGGGGCATCTTGCTGCAATTCCTTCTTTAACTTGGCTTTTCGCTCTTGGCGCTCGGCCTGAGATGCAGGAAGAAGATCCTGGTTGGTGTCCTCAATGTCATGCTGTGCATTTTCTTTGGCGTTTTGCCGAGCAAGCACCTTGTGCTTCCTCTGTCGAGGAACAAACTTGGCCATTGTGTCGGTTAAGGCTGTTGCACACACTTCATCATGTGGGGTTCAACGAGGCTGCGGTGCTTCGAATCATCCGAATAGCACATACGTCGGTCTTGCAACAATCACAGGAATACAGTACGATGTCTTGTCTAAGTGCCTGGGTAAATGATGGGAATTTTTGGGACCAAAAAACATTTTGCGCCACTGCAGACCGCCAAAATCTATAGCTGGTTTGAGCTTAGCGCGGGGCGATTAGAGCGTTGGTGGGTCGTCCGGTGTCCTTCCAGCTTGTCCGCGTCTCTTGTCCCTCAGCTGCTGAATTCTCGTCCAACCATTCATGCAACGGGACGTCTCTTGTTCAACGTAAACAGATTGTACGCCTGCGACAATGACAGAATTCAGGGGAGACGAGTTCCCAGTGCCGAGCCGTCAGGCAAGCGGGACTGTAAATGGCATCAAGATAGACGTTACCTCCTTGGGCTTCTCGGACAAGCTTCTCGTTACCATTAGCCAGGAAGGGCGTCTATCGCAATGGGTAATGTGACACTAATGAAAGCCGCATGTTCTGGAAGCTAATATTCGCGGAAGATCCAAGTGCCCCTGACAGGCTCATCTGCTGGTATGGTGGAAATGACACTGCCCAGCGCCAGCCATGGACTGCTTCCATCTACTCATCTATCTCCCACAACGCTTTTGGGCGGCGGTGGCGATGATCGAGAGACTCTGGGCCAGCTCTACGCCGCGCAGATCGCCAGCCATATCTCTCTTAAATCTCCAGATGATAGGAGGACCCTGGTTCTCGGCCTGGGATTGTCCAAATTTGACAACGAGCGGGAGGCGTTCTTCGACCTTTTCGAGCTGGCCCAAAACGTGCTGTAATCTCTTGCTCAACACCCCTAACTCCGCACCGGTCAGGAAAATGACTACATCTGGGGTTCGAGGCTTTCCATAAACGATTTTTGTCAGTGCATCGAAGAACCAGTTTGGGATCGTGGCTCACAGTGGTCTAATCTGTGCGGAATTACCGCCGAATCCTTCACCGCATCTCACGAGACGCACTATTGCTTCGGCGGAGCCGGAAGAGAGAATCAATCTTTGTAGCGACAATGCAGTGCGATCATGCACTTTTAAATCATTGTATTGAATTGTTGGTTGAAGCGGATGACTGGTAATATTCTCCGACTGCCTGGCGAGGACCATGTGGCTGTGGAAACTACTGTCAGCCACCTTGTAACCGTCTCGAACCACCCAGTCTGTCATTGCGACCCACAACAGAACACCACAGTTACACAAATGGTTTGGCTTTGACCGTTGGACAAGGCGACACCAGGAAATGATAAATGACTTGAACAAAGATTCCACGCGCAAAGCGTCGCTGCGCCGCGACGTTCGCCATGCCGAATACCCAATACAAAGCCCTGATCGCCAGTGGGCCATGAGCATTTCTTTTTTTGCAAGAAATTTTCCTGCCTGTCGCATATTGTCTCACTTGCGTCGTCATACTAGACACCAGCATGTGGAATTGACGATGGCTCACGGCCCTAGAACCCTGACGATCCTCGACCTGCCACGCTCCAGGCGCCATTTTGCGGCAGTTCCTCCTCAATGTGATTGGGGAGAGCCACATCACAGTAACTGCAGCTTTTGGGAAAGCTGGCTGTACGAAAGGGAAAACTACTACACCCACGCGCGCTATTGCAGTGGGTGGCGGGAAAAGCTCCGGGGATGATGAACGGCATCCAGGCGCCCATGGGAGTGTCATGCACGCCATAACGCTATCAATAGTCCTGGATGGGTAAATTGATAGGTCGCCTCGGCTTTGCTTCCTTTTGCCGTACGATGGAAGAGCCCGGACGTCAAATGGTGGCTGACCAAAAAAGCAAATACCATGTTGTCTCCTCTCCCCATTCAAAAGCTCGGGCCATAGGCATCCTTCGGGCGATGTGGAAGGAATAACATGGCAGCGGGCGAGCTAACTACAAGCCAACAAAATATTCCGAATGCCACCTTGCTAACTTCGATTTCAACGTCCCTGACCAGTCTTGGAGATCGTCAGCATCTGTCTAGTGAGAGGTATGACCATGGATCTAGATCGCCATGAAAAGCAGTTTTGGTCGTGGTACCACCATTATGTACGGAGTGCCATTGTTTAAGCGACTCGGTATAAGTACTCGTTCAACGCTCATTTGCCCGTCGGTCCCTTGATTTGCCGGTGAACTAAGTCGCATGGTGTGTTCTGTGTCATTCTAGCCGTCGAACTGTTTCACTCACTGTGTTTGCTTCAATCGTGATACCATCGCTCTCATTTCATCGACCAGCATGGACCCTTCCACTGCTTCAACCGTTGTCCCCCCGCTGTCTCCAGCTGGTTCAAGGTAAACGTTACTTCGTCAGAATCTGGTTTCGATGCGAACAAAACTCAGTCACTAAGAACAATGGCGGGCAAGTAGTAGTCACAGTGAGCCGAGCTTAGACGAGCCAGATTTCTCCGTGAAACCATTACCCCTTCCACCAGCATCTCCATTGCCGAGAAAGTGCAACGAAAAAGAAGGAGATCTACCAGCACTACAAGTAGCACAGGGCGATCCAGATGGGCTTGACCCCATCGGCGAAGATGAATTGGATCCTGGGAGCTTTGACCTGGTGATGCCCGTCGAGCAGAACGATACCAGTGCCCTCAAATACAAACTAGAAAAGCGCTCCGAGCTGCTTTTCTCCAATCGTCATTTACAGTCCATCTTTGACGACTCCGCACATCTTCATCGGTTTTCGAACTTTCTGCATCGGCACCGACCAGCTTCTGTACCGCTCTTAACGTATTTTCTAGATGCGCTGAAGGCACTCCGTGCCATCGAGTACAGCAATGCCGTACTTCGCCAGCTTGGGCCGCTGAATGACTTTGGCTTCACGCACGAATACTACCAAGCTCAGCACACAGCCAATCCGGAACTCCAAGACAAGGCAAACTCAGCCTTTGACATTCTAGCTCGTGAGGATCTACCCATGTACATCACCCACGTATGGATCCAAACAGTTTCTGTGTCGATTTGTCACAGGATCATGGGAACGCCAAGCAATGCGTCCGAAGGACTAGCTGAAGTATTCTGTCTTACGGATCCGTCCCGACACGATAATCCTATTGTTTTCATGTCAGAGGAGTTCAATCGCACAACCCAATATGGAGTGGACTATGTTATTGGCCGAAACTGCAGATTCCTTCAAGGTCCCTACACCAACCCTTTTAGCATTAGTCGGATTCGCGAGAAAGTCGAGGCTGGTGTAGAACACTATGAGACCTTCTTGAATTACCGGCGCGACGGCTCTCCGTTCATGAACCTTGTCATGGTATGATATGCTTATCCTTCGATTCGACCAAAGGGAATATGCCAGACATGCTAACTGTGTTGCAGATTGCGCCATTGTACGATAGCCGCGGAGTCATCAGATATTTTATTGGAGCCCAAGTCGATGTATCTGGTTTGGCTATGGGATGCTACGACCTTGGCGCCCTCAAGAAAGTCGCCGATGAGGATGAACTGGCAGAAGCTGGCAAGCCGCAACCTGCTCAGACTAAAGATGAATTCACTCAACTCGCTGAGATCTTGGGACCACACGAGCTCGATATTATAAGAGACCGTGGTGGTGATATGCATCGCCTGCCTCTACAAACCGAGACGGGCCTCCGATCAGATGAGAAGATTGCGGTTGGAAAGCCAATCACCAAAGGTGCGCACGAGGATTCGAACCACACCCGCACCGGGTCACGGAACAGAGTCGTCTTGGGACAGAATGGGTCGCGCGACGTCAACGAGTTGAAGCATGAATCCTTGCCACAAAATCCTACCATGACAGCCGCTTCGCTTGCTGCGAATCATAATGGGCGTCTCACGGGTGTGTATGAAAACTACCTGCTCGTCCGACCATACCCCTCGCTGCGTATCCTCTTCACAAGCCCTTCCATGCGAGTGCCAGGTATCCTGCAATCACCACTGCTCGACCGGATCGGCGGCTCGGAGCATATGAGGGACCAGTTGGTTGAGGCATTGGCAAATGGCCAGAGCGTGACTGCCAAGGTAAAATGGCTTACTATTAGCCACAGGGCGGCAGCTTCTTACAGAGCCCGACCACAGCGCAAGAATGTGCACCGTGATCATCCGCTAGAAGCTCACCTGGATGCGGATGATGACCTGGACGATGTCAAGGAGGAGGAGTCGACAGGGCGGTCTCGATGGCTTCATTGTACGCCGCTAGTCGGCTCAAATGGCAAGGTGGGCGTCTGGATGATTGTCATTGTAGACGACGAAACGGACCCCGAGAATCATGCGGCAAGGAAACATGCCGCAGCCACCACGGAGAATATTCGCCCTGGATCTTCCATGTCCGATCGATCAGTCAATCTAGACAAATCCAAGATACCGGCCCAGAACTTCCAGCAAAAGGCAGAAATGGCAACCGGCCGACCAAAGATCCGAGCGCGCAGGTCGTCAGAAACCCTCGGTGACCAGCAGTCCAACACGTCTGGCCGGAATGACGATGAATCTGTTACCAAGGCCATACACAATCAGCATGCATCCACAGCCCTACGAGCGCCAAAACCATCACTGAAAAGCAACGGGGTCTCGGCTCGTTTCTACAGTCTTTAAGCGCTCTCGCGCGCCGCATCAGCTCGCAGCTCAGCGACAGGTGTCAATATTCCCATCTCAGACAAAGATGAGCAGCGCAAAGAGCACGACAGAACCACCAAGATCAGGCAAGCGGAAGAGAAGCTGCAATCGCCACTGCAAATGTGGCCCAAGCCCCCACGGACGCCTAGTCCAGCACAGCTGAAGAAGAACCGTGAGGCTACCATACGAGTCCCATCCATCATACGCGAAACCTCTTCCGAGAGGGGCGTGTCCTGGGGTCAGAGAAGCCAGAAGAGTCAGAAGAGCACCGATGAGACTGCTTCACTGAGAAGTCAGAATTCAGCGTTTACAGTCAAGATCGAAGAGGCAGCGTAATTTGTCCCCTATTTGACGAGGAGGGTTTTTGCTATTCAGGGGTTCGAGATAAGGTTTGGACGGCAGGGCATCGTGTACCGTTGGCACATGAAGCGTGACCATTAGTTGTTTACAAACAAGCGATGATATCAGTCTATCTGGATATGCTAGGCATGGTTCGGTTTCTTTTGTTTAGAGATGTTATTTTGGCGCATGAACGATAAACAGTCTTTAACACGTATTTCCTAAATGTACTTACTGAAATTGGCGTATACATATGTGCCATATGGTTCTGTGCCCACCGTGAGTCATCACATGCAGTTGCTTCGCCAGTACAACTGGAAATGAAAAGCAATTGTCCTCATGCTCGTGGCTTGGGACGCCAAGCTTTGCGACAATAGCCCCAAGTTACTTGCTTTTCATGCACAGCATTTTGCGGAGATCCTAAGTTCGTAGATGGATGACGCCATGAGGTATCCCAACATACACGCCTATCGTGGATCGTGTAGTTTCTTTTTCTTATGGCTGCCAACGCCTGAATATCCTCATCAATCATGGAGTTCTGAAGCAAGCCTTTCAGGGTATCGGAACTTTGAGTGTGCCGTCCGAATTATGCACCAAGGGGTGACTGGCCTATTTCCGCGTTATATGTAGAATTACTTGGTTCGTAAAGCATACCGCAACAGTTGCCAACATCTCAATTTGTCCTTCAGGACATTACACTCTCATTGATCTAATGAGCTCGTCTAAAGCTTAACAGAAGCAAGAACCCTTGAACAAAGGATCCTCTCACCCCATATTTACCTTGTTCGTATTTACGATAGACGCGCGGCCAATGACTATCGAAGTGTGACGCGATGATCAGCAGTGTCTGTGCAATGGCAGTTGAGTTTGTCGGCGCCAAGTTGGATCTTGGTGGGACTTTCTTTTTCATCCTGTGGATAATGCTGCAGTCAGAGAGTTTTGCCACGCCTAGAACAAAGGGGCTGTTCAGAGCCTTTACTTTTTACCTAGGGTACCGTTTGATGCCAATGAACGGTCGACTAGTCGGTATCTAGAGCGTTGTTCTATTTGATGATGCGCTTTGTGACGTCACAGGACTGGGCCTGCATCACAGCGAGAAGAACTGTATTGAATCATGTTTGATAGCGAAGATCTGCAAAGCAGAGTTGATAATGTGTCCACTTGTGGCCGTTTAAAGTTATGTAGAGATCGTGTTTCGCAATTCGCTGCCACACATTGTCCTACAGCCAGTCTACCCGTTCGTGCATTGCATACTGACCGGGCTTCCGTTGCTCGGCCGGCAAAGCCGCGAGGTCTCAGGATGAACCGTCAGGTGTGATGACCTGCTTCCGAAACTATGTTAATGGTGCAAGACAAATGGAAGAAACGGGTTGCAACAGGCTGTTGCGTGAAAAGCTGTTCGAATCTGTCGTTTTACAAGCAGTCCCAAAAGCTGTGTTCCCAAACAACTCCCACACCACATACTCTGACAACTCAATTGACCAGCCCTGGAACCAATTTCGCAAATCATCTCACATTGCAGACACGAGGTAGTTCAGGCGGCATCACGGCGCTGCAATAAGGAATGGTGTAAAGCATGCAGCGTCATCGGAGTTAGGAGATTAGTATGTCCCGGCACTTGAGCGACAAATGATCGCATGGACGGGCCGCAGGATCAGCGTCAGTCACTCAAGTTGGTTGTCAACAAGGTGCAGTTTCTTGGTAAGCGAGCACATGCCGTGAGCTGCAGTGTTAAACGCGCTGAGTCACGGACTGAGCCTGGTGTTGAGCTCGAATTCGAGTTGCAGGGTCGGAGTCCCTTCAGGACGTTGATCGGTTTCGCGACGGAACACGACAAAAACGACGAGAACGACGGCGTGGTAAGCATTGGCGGAGCTCTGCCATCGATCTCATTCTATACACGAGGCGGCACTTGTCGAGGAGCAAGGATGGCATACGGGCCTCTGTAACTATTTTGGTCGCGACTGTGACGAGATTCGGACCAGTGAGGAATCGCTAAGCTGACGAAAAGGCCACTGTGCCTGCGAGCTGCGTGATGTATCGCGGCAAGTCGGAGGTCGGAAGCCGATTCGAGTCTCAACGGCCCAGATCTGGAGCCGAGACTAGATGAAGCGCGAAACTAACCATCCTTGTAAGAAAATGGTAAGAAAATAGTGCAAGTCTGCCAGAATGTATGTCCAGGCAGGAAGGGGACTGAGAACAACAGATGCTGCCAGCCGTTAACTCGTGTCGCTGACTGCCAGCGGCAAATACCGCCGCTAACGGCTGCTGGCACCTGTTGACGGCCATTGGCCCCCGATGACTGACTTGCAATCTGTGTTGTGTCCAACTTCCCGCGGGAACGAACTTTGTTTGACAGAGTCTACTAAAACGATCAATTTTTCTTCGACTTAGCAAGTCACAACAAGATGGGGGTCCGACGAAGACTCATAGTGATGATGAAACGGTCGGTAGGCGGCTCGTTTTGCTGACATCGTCTCGGCCCAGCTCATTCGCGATTCCGTTGTCTAGCGAGGCCAACCAGCGCCGTATTCCAACATGTCTTTAAGAACAAAGAAGCACTGCGATCTGGCAAAACAGGTATCTGCGCACAATAAAAATGCTTTTGACTAACAGGGACGCCTTGAGTCAAGTTTTACAATGGCCGGTAAGTGCCTATTTGGCTGCTAACCCTCTACCAAGCATACGCCCATGTTTTCCGAGACATTGATAGTTGTTCAGGATGTGCTACTTGCCGACGCAGAAAGGTCAGCTTA